>CAUYLG010039025.1:0-100934 GCA_963573385.1 Cacajao melanocephalus
TTTAATCGGATGAATGGGCGATTCTGCCTTCCCGAAGCTCTGCTTGCCAGCTAGAAGGGAGACCCAGACTAGTGTATTTTGTACCGAGAGCTGCCACGCCGGGGCGCCGGCAAAACTGCTGCGCCGGCCGAAAGAGCCGCGCTGGCGACCCTTAGGGCTCCTCCGCCTGGGAATCTCCTAGTCTGTGGGCAATAAAAATCCGTCTGGAAATGCGTCGTCCACTCACCCTCTGCGCTTTCACTGGGAGCTGCAATCCTGAGCTGTTCCTAATCGGCCATCTTGGATCCACTCTATTTTGGTCTTTATTCTGAGAGTGCTATGAAGCATTAGGCTTTTATGCAGAGCAGCTACATAATCAGATTTTCTTTGTCTAAGACTACTTTGACTATAGAGAAGAACTCTGATTTCCCTAAATTGTCCACGTTATGGCACAAATATAGAATGATAATAGTTCTTCCATGCCCTGGTCAAAATGAGGGGATTTAGGAAGATCTTGATGAGAGTTGATGAAAAGAAACAATTAGCACATTCTTTATATACTGTATTTATGGTAAGTAAAATGAAATATAAAGCACTAGGATGTATATTTAAAATTGAATTCATAAAAAAAACTTACAGCATCATACTCAAGCTCTAATTAGTGAAATGCACATGCATAAGTGTATTTGTTAGAATGGTCAGCTTGCAGTTTACTTGGATGACAATAAGATAACATGTCAGACAGAAGTAGATACAAGTCTATTTGACACAGAGATTTGGGGCTTCTCTTGAGCTGTATCTATTGAAGTTTCCATCTGGCTCATTCACTAGGGCCCACAAGCCAGACTTTGGGTTGTATATTGTGTTACTTGGGTATCTGTGTCTCATACATGACACTGTCTGGGAGCCTCTGGATTCAAGAGGAGATTGGAGAAGAGCCAAAGGGGTTGTGCAGGTGCCTGAGTTCATGAACCATTTTTGTAACATAGCTAAAGCAAAACAGCAATTTGGATTAGTGTAACAGGAGTATAGATACTCAGAGGGTCTAGACTCACATGGATACTTTGAAGGTAAAATTGATGATAAATTGGATGTAGGAGATGGATAAGGTACAAAGTATGACTTCTAGGTGTCTGGCTTGCTGAATGACTGTGGTGCCGTTATTTTAGGTAGAGGTGTATCAGTTGGTGGGAGGTATCATTAAATCAGTCTTAAATATGTTACATTTGAGACATCCATGTAAATACATGGTATAAGAAATGGTATTACATGCTAGGCACTCTGCTAAATATTGTAGATCATTTATACCCCATTTTAATCACTATATCCCATGCGATAGATTCTATAATTATATCTGTTTTCCAAGTAAGAGAATTAAGAACTGGAGTTTCCAAGTAACTTGCCATGGTTACAGCAAGGAAGTAGTGGAGCTTGATTTGAGGTCTAGGCAGTTTGGGTCTCAAGCTCGTTGTTTGTTATGGTTTGAATGCATCCCACTAAAAGCGTGTGTTGGAAATGTAATACCCAGTGGAATGGTGCTGGGAAGTGAGGACTAATGGGAGGTTTAGTAATGAGAGTTCCACCTACATGCATGGATTAATTCTGATTATGAAAGGGCTTTAGGCTGAGAGTTTCATCTCTGGCACTCTCTTATATTGTCTTTGTTCTTCTGCCATGGGATCATGCAGCAAGAAAGCCCTCATTAAATCTTCACCCCTCACTTTTGGACTTCTAAGCTTCCAGAACTGTGAGCCAGTAAATGTTTGTTCACTATAAATGAACCAGTCTGTGGTGTTCTATTCTAGCAGCACAAACAAGCTAAGACACCATTAAATGCTGTTCATCTCTCTGTGACTAGCCTCAACCCAGTCTTCACCTTAGTTTCAACCCCACCTTCTGTACACAACAAGAGATATCTTGATTTATTTTTTTCTCTATGGATTGACCTCTCAGGATTCCCCATAGATAACTCTCTTGGTCATAAGGGCGGAGCCCTCATGAATGGGATTACTGCTCTTATAAAAGAGGCTCCAGAGAGCTATCCTTTTGCTACCATATGAGGATACAGTAGCAAGGCACTGTCTAAAAACCAGAAAACAGCCCTCATTCTCCAGACATCTACATTGAATCTGCAGGTGCCTTTTTCTTGGACTTTCCAGCCTCTAGAACTGTGAGAAATCAATTTCTGTTGTTTATAAGTTACCCAGTCTATGATGTGAAGTTTTGTTATAGCAGCTAGAATGGACTAAGCCACTGTATTTCACTTTTTCTTTTGTTTCTGATGTTTCTAATGCCACCACATCACATTTCTCTTCTTTCCTTGCTTTTCTCTGTGCTCTCAGTGTTAGGTTCTCATCTTTTCCCTCCTGACTTTGTGTTGTCTTTCTCCCAGTGCTCACCCTTTCTCTCAATTTCTAATTATTACTTCATGGGGGCTAAATTATAACTTTTAACCCAGCATCTTTTGTTACAAGGTTTTCTGCAGGCTTTTATCCCATATGTCCAAATTTTGCAAGTTAATTCCATGTGGATGAATCATTTATCATGTCAGATATATGATATATGATATATATCTTATATCACAGCCCATATGATGTGTTCTTCTTTGCAAAGGCACCACCCACTTCCAGGACGCCACCACCACTTGTTTCTTTCCCCAGAGGTGCCAGTCCCTCCTCTTGGCTGCCACTACTGGCTGACCAGCTGTATGTCTGAAGTTTCAGACTCCCTACACCATATCAGATTTTAGATGGGACCCCACACTGAAGGTTATGGCTTCTGGCAGACTAAGTTCATCCATAAGACCAGATGATGAGGGTAGTGGATGCCCTTTGGAGTGATTTTTTTACTAATGAGAAATAAGAGTGTGAAAGGAGACAGGCAGATTGCTTTTCCTTCCTTCTCTCCCCCACTGAGTAATCTGGAGCAAGGTTCTTTCTTGCAGCCTGAGGACAAGTCCTGTGAGCTGAGTGAACATACCTGAAAAGGCCCCTGCTGTGTCTCTCCTTGGCTCCTTGTGAGATTGCAGCCAGTACAGGAAGGAAACGCTGCCTCACTAAACATCCTTTCTTACTTGCTTTGTTGTATTTTGTCCCTGCCCCAATAATGCATCAGCACTTTAATAATTTCCTAGGCTCTGTTTTCTGGAGAAACCAGGTTAATCTTAAAATTTAACATTTTAGAAAAGAAAAGGAACTTTTTATTCATCACTCAATTTGGCTTCTGTGTCTGTTAAAACAACATCACCCTAAAAATCCTGTGTTCATTTAGTATCACTCTTTCTTTCTTTTACTGATAAAACAGACTCTCAAAAGCCCAGTCAGTTCTTTCTTCACACTGAGGCATCTTCTCTCCAAGGCACCATGGGTACCACTCTGGTCCAGTCTTACATCAATTTTACCTTAATTACTGCACAGGTGTTCTGCTTTTTGAACCAGATTCTCTGTCTCCAATCTCCTTTCTATAAGCCATCTTGCATAGTCTACCAGTGTACAAGACGGCTCTTCCTTAAATTTCACCTTCATGTTGTTTCTCCAGGGACATCTGCAAACAATACATACAACGTAACCTTCAATGGTGTTGTGTAACCTATTATAAAAACTTGAAACTCTTTGGATTTGAACGATGTTCAATTACTCAACATTCTAGTCCATTCTTCTCTTTCTGGTGCAGTCACAAGCCAGGTTGTTTTTAATCGTGCATCTTTGCTTATATTATTGCTTTGGCCTGATGCACCTTTATCTCCTCTTCTATAAATCTTCCCTGCCTTCCAAATCCCAGCTTAAAAGAATCTGCTTCATAAGGTTTACTGTAAGAACTCTAGAACTATATTCCTACTCTTAAATTCATTTAGCATTAATCATCTGTAATATTTAATTACTTAATTGCATATTTCTTTATGCTGTTCATAAATAGTTTGACATTATAGTCCCGTTTTCTTAACTAGATTACTTTTTTTTTTTTAACCATAGAAACTGCCTTGTGTTTTCATACACCCTTAATTATATAGGGCACAGAAAAGATGCTTTGTTGATTGTGTCTTTGAAAATGAATCGTGTATGTATGATAACCAGAAGTGCCCTGGCTTGTTGAAAGCTATATAATACTGCCTTATTATGATGATCGATAATAGGGATCATTCAATTTAATGAGCAAGGTGGATATTGGATGTCCGTCATACATCCTTATGAATGCCACTCTCTAAAGGTGATCCAATGATTGGAGACCAAGCATATATACCTCACTTCTGTTATAGAAGCAACTGTACGCTTCCTTCAGTCCGAATGATCTTACCCTTGATAGGTAATAATTACATTTGGATAGCCAGCAGGGGAATTAGAGAAGCAAGTAGCATTGCAGACTTCTATCTCAGGTGCCATTTTAAACACAGGCCAAACTTTTTACTAACCAAAGTACTAGCACGAACCAAGCAAGAAGCAAGAGAGTAGATCACGAAAAATCCAGTGTGGCTGTAGTGTGAACTGAGGTGTAATAACTGACTGGCTATATACTTGGATTGTAAAGTGTATAAATTCACTTTAAGAAGTTTGGATTTATTCTGTTAGTAGTGTACCACCAAAGCTTTTTAAATAGAAATATGACCACATCTATATTTCAGAGAGAGAATTTTTGTAGCAGTACAGCAGATGGGAAGAGTGATGGTGGGAAAGCCAATTCGGAGGCTTATGTTTCTGTCTGGTTTCTAAACTGTGTTTGGGGAATATTGTGAGTCCCTTAGAGATGTCTCGTGGGCCACTTCAAAGGACAATGAGGGTGAGTGGGTGGGAGTCTGGGCCTCCAATCCAGCTTCCACATGACAAGATCTATTTACATCTATTGCAATTGGGCTTTGAAGTACAATTTAAGTAAAATTTTGTAAAACTTTTTATATTGTAGCTTTAAAAATTTGGAAAACTCCTAGTTTACTTAACTAGCAGACTTTGGGGCAATTATTGGACAGATTTTAGAAATGTTTTGAGGTAGATTCAATTGGACATATTATCAATAGTATTTATGAGGTTTAAAAAAATGAGGAGTCAAAGAACATTGGGTGATTTCATAGAAGTGATTGCATTAACCAAGGTAGAAATCATTTCAAGTGAAGATTTACAGACAGGGAGATTGTCATCAACTCATTGAGTGTGAGGTGCCTCTGAGTAAGGATTTGCTGAACAGATGATTAGAGACTGAAATCTGGAGCACAGGAGTAAGATCAGGTGTAGGTTTGGAAGTTATAAACATTAGATGGGCTTTGAAGCCAAGGAGGCAGATGATGTCATCTAGTGAGAAAGTAGAGACCAGAGGAGCTGAGGTAACGAGCTGAAGACCAAGGTAGCATCCAGGCTATAAGGGTCATCTACCTGCCTACAAGGATTCTTCAGCCTTTGCAATGCTTTATATTTGGTTTTTAAATTTATTATTAACTTTTAAAATTCAATATTTCTTGCAAATCAAAACCACAATTGTGACTGGATTCTGGGTCCTGGGGGGAGGTTCAGCTACCCCAAGAGGATGTGTTCTTCCAGGCCCTTGGTCTCTCACTAACCCAAAAATGGGAGAGGGGACCACGCTGGGCTCAGTGAGTGCTTAAGTAAATTTCGGACGCCAAAGAGGTTTGCAGAAAGTGACTTATTTAGGCAGAGAGAGAGAAAAAGGAGAAAGAAATAGAAAGGAGAAAGAGCAGCTTCCACGAGGCCATGGAAGGGGATTCAGACATAGAGTCCGCCTGGACAGGGACTTTTAACTTGGGAGGAATTCCTACCCCATTTAAGTTTCCAGGCCTATGAAAGGAGTTCCTCCAAACTTTCGCTGGAGTGATTGACTTTGATTATTTTCCCTTGGGTGTGAAAGTTTAAACAAAGACCTCTAAGATCTCGGATGGAGAGGTGGTTTGGGGCAAGGCATGGAGCTGGGAAGCTCTTGCCCTTGAAACTACGCCCCCTTGTGGACCTGGTGAGAGAATACATTCCGTCACAATGAGATACCGTCTCATACCAGTCAGAATGGCGTTTATTAAAAAGTCAGGAAACAATAGATGCTGTCAAGGCTGTGGAGAAATAGGAATGCTTTTACACTGTTGGTGGGAGTGTAAATTAGCTCAGCGATTGTGGAAGACAGTGTGGCAATTCCTCAAGGATCTAGAACCAGAAATACTATTTAACCCAGCAATACCATTACTAGGTATATAGCCAGAATGGTTATAATTACTTATATAAAGACACATGCACACACATGTTTATTACAGCACTATTTACAATAGCAAAGATTTGGAACCAACCCAAATGCCCACCAATGATAGACTAAATAAAGAAAATATGACACATATACACCATAGAATACGATGCAGTCATGAAAATGAATGAGTTCATGTCCTTTGTATGCACATGGATTAAGCTGTAAGCCATCATTCTCAGCAAACTAAAACAGGAACAGAAAAACAAACACCACATGTTCTCACTCGTAAGTGGAGTTGAACAATGAGAACACATGGACACAGGGAGAGGAACAACACACATCGGGGCCTATCAGTGAGTAGGGAGCAAGGGGAGGGAAAGCATTAGGTCAAACACCTATTACAAAAACCTAGATGACAGGTTGATAGGTGCAGAAAACCACCATGGCACATGTATAACTGTAACAAACCTGCACATTCTGCACGTGCATCCGGGACATGAAGTAATAAAGAAAGAAAGAAAAAATTCAGTATTTCCAACTTCTCTGGACACATCAGAGGAGTTAATGATACTGGGCTACGCTTCTCTCATGGTCACCATAGGCCAGACTATGTTGTTGAGTGGCCCCCCACTGCCGCAGATGGGTCCATGCTCTGTAGTTGAGCGCTTGCCATCTCACCAGCTTTGCTGGCTTTTCCCAGTTGTTTCAATTCCTCCAAGCTCCAGGCATTTGAGTTTTCTTTTTTTTCCTTCTTTTTAAAAAGCTTTTACTTAAGTTCAGGGGTACATTTGTAGGTTTGTTATGTAGGTAAACTTGTGTCATGGATTATAGTATTGGAAGTCCTGGCCAGGTCAATCAGGCAAGAGAAAGAAATAAAGGGCATCCAAATAGAGAAAGAGGAAGTCAAACTATCCTTGTTTTCGTGTGACATGATCCTATATATAGCAAACCCCATAGTCTCAGCCCAAAACTTCTTAAGCTGATGAATGACTTCAGCAAAGTCTCAGGATGCAAAGTCAATGTGCAGAGATCACTAACGTTCCTATACACCAACAGCAGTCAAGCTGACAGCCAAATCAGAAATGCAATTCCGCAATAGCCACAATAAGAATAAAATACCTAGAAGTACAGTTAATCAGGGAGCTGAAAGATCTCTACAAGAAGAACTACAAAACACAGCTCAAAGAAATCAGAGATAACCCAAACAAATGGAAAAACATTCCATGCTCATGGATAGGAAGAATCAATGTTGTGAAAATGGTGATATCGCACAAAGCAATTTATATATTCAATGCTATTCCTATTAAACTACCATTGAGATTCTTCACAGAACTAGAAAAAAAACTATTTTAAAATTCATATGGAACCAACCAAGAGCCCAAATAGCTAAGGTGATCCTAAGCAAAAAGAACAAAGCTGAAGGCATCATGTTATCTGTCTTCAAACTATCCAACAAGAATATAGTAACGAAAGCAGCATGGTACTGATACATTTGAATTTTCAACTCTTGAGGGAGAGGAACATTGACAAGGGAACCTCTGACCACCAATATTTATTATGAAGTACAGCCAGCAAATGGGGCTGTTTTGATTATTTATTTTCTTATTTTACTGTTTTGTTTCTTACTCGTGTAAGCCCAAGAATTAAACTGAAGTTAAGTCTTTAGAGTTAGGGAAGACAGCAGGGGTTCCTAAGCCCAATAAACTTAAGTTATATTACTATATCCCAATCCTACTATCTGCACCACCATCATGCAAACATTACATAATGCATGAAATAGCTGGAAAATTTGTTAATCTATTGGTAGAAGATAATACATTAGGATAAAACATAATCTCATTTAATCTAATAAAATATGTGTTGGGTTTGGGGTTGGATAGGGCAACAGTGTCACAGTTAAGGGCATAGACTGTGAAGTCAGACAGTCTGGGTTCCAAATGTCACTGCTAATCACCACCCATGTGACCTTGTGCAAGGTCTTTGTCTTTCTGTCTCTTGCTTTCCTCACTGGTAAAAGGCAGTTGTAAGGATTAAATGTGTTACTACAAGGAAAGCCTTTTGGGCACCTCAGGTGCATAATGAGTTATAAGTAAAGGTTAGCTGTTGCTGTTACTTTGTGGAAAGTGATCCGCTTCTTACTGTCCATAAACCTGATGAGCCTGCTGAGTTTTTGTAAACCTGTAAACAAGCAAGCAGGAAATGAGAAGTTCGTAGCAAATAGTTAAATATGACATATTGTTATTGTAACCATAAATCTTAAATCTTGACTGAAATGGCAAAACATCTTGAGAGTTAAATGTCTGTTGTTCTAAACAAATCACTGTAGACATATTTTTTTACCTTTCAAGAGAAAGGCAATTTATTTCTCTTTAGGAGCTGTTGATGCAATCCCTAAAGTATTACTTATTCCTTAAATTTGAAAATTTGTTTGACTAATTCAAGACAAAACAGTGAATCAGAATTTAGATTACCATCACCATTAAGATTTATGGAATTTACTTGGAATTTACAAGAAAAGGTACATTTGTAGAAAGGTTTTTCTCTTGTATGGGAGTGTAAAGTGAGTCAATCACACATTCTTGTAAATTTCTGTTCAGCGTCTGAATTTGCTCTCTAGCTTCATTTAAAAATCAACCTCAAAAGCCAAGAGTTTAATTTTGGGGTCCAAACCTCAGGCATATTTATCTTTGGAAAATTGATAGAGATGTTAGACATTTCCAATGAGATAAATAATTATGTTGAAATGAGGCTTGGGATTAAAAATTTGAAGACCTTGCTTAAAAGCATTTGTGCAGATTGTCCTGGAATTTCTGAGAGACTGAGTTTTGTTGCAATGAAATGAGAATTTGGCAGGCTGCTTGGGTCATGTCTGCTCTTCAGTTGGATCTATCTAAGGCAGGACCTAAGGAAGACACATTAAATCATGTTTCTTTGCCTTAAATATTTAAAAACAAATGTTTTGGTCTGATGACTCTTTGAATTAGAATCACAGAATTTTATAGTTGGAAGAGCCCATAGAGATAAGTTAGAGCAAGGCTTCATTTTGTAAAAAGGAAACTGAGGCATGATGTTTGGGTTACTGTAGGGAGAATGATTTGTATGTATTATCAGTTAGTCATTTTAGCTCTTCAAAGAAAAGCAAAGTGTAGTGATTACTTACAATCTGATTGATAAAAATACGAACTTTGCTTAAACCTGGCACATACAAATTGGATATTCATTTAGATATTGGCCCAGACTGTCTGGCATGTGCAGGAAACATTTAAATAGTCAAACAACTTCCCTATTTATTAGACAATCTTAATCTTTTGTCCATCTTATTGAAATAGAGTTGGATGTGTATGCTTGCATCTAAATACATGTATTTATGTATCTAAATACATGTGTATCCAAATACATCTAAACACTTGTATTTAGATATGCATATGTCCATGTATATTCTCTCTCCCTATGCAAAGGCTTCTAGTAAGAGTACGAATGATTAAAGAAGGCTAACATATCAGAAACATCAACAGATTATGGCTAGGGATAATACAAGGAGTAAAAACAAAGACTGGGAATAAGAGAAAAAATAGGGAGGAGTTACCTCTATGTAACAGATTAGGAGGTTAAAGTGCAAAGATGTTAGGTAATTTGTCAGTAAGTGGCAGAGACAGAAATCTTAGCCAATGTTCAGACTGTTAATCTTATCCACTGAGCCATATTATGCTTCTCAATGTGTCCACATGTCTCCTGAGGGCCTTGTTAAATGCAGATTTTGATCCATATGTCTGACATAGGGCCACATATACACATTTATGGCAAACCTCCAGGTGACTGTAATGCTGAAGTGGGCTCACACTATTAGTAGCAACGGACTATATTTTCTATCCCTCATGTGCACAAAACCAAAAACCCAAACAACCTACTCTCTAGAAAATGATGGCCCTTAGAATGCTCATCAGCAGTTCTCAGGAAAATGCAGGACCCCAACTAGAACAGAACTGTGATGTTTTCCAGACTTAATTTCAATGTCTCAAACTTCACTTTGTGCCTTTCCACTACTTGTGGTCCAACATGAGGGAACCAATTCTGGTTTTGCTTTTTGCTTGTCAAGACCTACTTATAGGAAACTCAGAAATTATTTCACACTGAGGAGTGAATGCCCGATCCCAACTTGAACTGAGAGATCAACACTGAGTTATATATGCAAAAGGTTATTGGAGGAATGCCTGTGGAGCATACAGGGAAGAAAGCAGGAGTGCATAAAGAGAGCCTTCGGACTGAAAAATGTTTCACATATGAGAAAGGAGAGGTGGAAGGAAGGATTGTGCTAGGAAGAATCTCAGACTTCAGTGCAGTTCTAAGGAAGTTTTCATCAAGCTGACAGAAAGGCCCTGAGCCAAAGCCTTTCATCTCTGAGAGATGGGCCTGCACTAATGCCCTTACCGTACTCGCTGTCTGGCTGGGAGCAGCTGGATAGTGCAACTTCAGCATGCATGT
The DNA here is from genome assembly GCA_963573385.1 of Cacajao melanocephalus. Classification (NCBI taxonomy): domain Eukaryota; kingdom Metazoa; phylum Chordata; class Mammalia; order Primates; family Pitheciidae; genus Cacajao; species Cacajao melanocephalus. Next base: position 10,636 of record CAUYLG010039025.1, read on the forward strand.
GGTAGTATATCCAGAGTGCCAGTAGCTGGGTTTGTCAATCAACTGTGTTCCCTGCAGTAAGAGAGCTGAGCAGTGCAGTCTCACAGCCATCAGTTATCTCCTTGAGCTGCACAGATCTACTTCTCCGTGCAGGTTCGCTGGCAGCTCCTCCATTGTTCTCCTTGGCCACTCTTCCTGAGAGGCAACTTGGAAGCAGAGATCAGTGGGACAAACTTCAGCTCCTGCTGATGCAGTCAATCTAAGCGTCTCAGCTGGTCCTCATGCTTGGCCTCGTCTGTTTTTCATTCTAAATTGCCCACACCCTTAGCTATTACTTGTCATTCCTGGGAGGTCTGAGCCTTGGGCACTTCCCAAGCTGCATCATGTGTTCATTAACAGTAACAAGGAACAAGAGCGTGACAAGAGGGGCCCGAGTAGATTACCTGGTTCCTACAGGTATTCCTTCTTGCCCTCACTGTGTAAAGGTGGCTGAAACAATTACTACCAATCAGGATCATTTACCTCTGCCAAGATGGTGACACTAGTTCTTGCCTCTTGGACCATGGAAAAGAGGAGTCCGACATGCTCTGGCGGCAGCTTTAGCTTGTGGTTCATGGGACCTAGCTGTGTCTTCTGGAAAGAAAACTCCCCCTTTGGCAACCAGGACCGCCAGTACTGTAGAGCCCAGAGATGAAGAGATGAGAAACCACAAATTCTCCAGCGGGTCACCTAAACTCATAGTAAGTGGGGTCATTCCATCTTCCACCTTGTGATTTCCAGGTTAACATAGCCTTTCTATTGAGGACAATGCCATACAGAGGTCTTTGATTCAATGCATACCCCATCCGTCTACAATGTTGCTCTAAGCTGTGCTTTATTTGTGTCTTTTGATGCCATTCCAACATCCTGTGAGGCTGACTGCTTCTGAATGATGTGGTATGCAACATAAGCAGTGGATCTCATGGTCATGGATTCCACTCACTCATCTCCTTCCCTATAAAGTGGGAGACCTGGCTAGTTGTGCTGTGTGTGAGATTCCATGCCTCTGGATCAGACACTCTGTAAGCTCCAGTTACAGGAACCTCAGGTGCTGACTGAGGCTCTGCAAACAGGCTTTGCAAAATTAACACCAGAAGAGGGATATATTCCTATAAGAATAAACAACTGGCTTTTCCAAGACAGAAAGGGACTCATGCCATCAATCTGACACCAAATTCCGGTTGGTCTTATCAAGGAAGAGAGCCACATCAGGGCAGAGCACTAGAGCACTAGTGTCTGTGGCTGACAGGCTGGACCCTCAGAGGTAGCAGCCATTAGATCAGCCTAGATAAGTAGAAATTAATGCTTTGGGCCCTATTTGTAGCCTCCATCTCTGTCACTGTGGCCACTCCACATGCATATCCTGATGATGACAAAGTTTAACTAATAACTGGTTGGGTCATTTTGTTACTACCTGGTTGTTCTGCCCTCCTTTATTTTGAGGTTTCTGATGACGCTTTGGATTTCAAAGTATTAATACCAATTCAGGCTCGGTGTCCAGTAGTCTCCAGTATGCCTGAGTCTTTCTCTTTCCCTAGTACAGTCACCAAAGTAATGGCCATAAGTCCCTTTAGGAAAGAAAAAATGGGGAAACATTTGAATGTATACTGGGTACAATTTTGTGAATTCCTCCCATCTAGTCAGTGTATTCTGGATCTGAACAAGGGATTATGATATTTTATTGGGGCAACTGCCCTCAACCTCTTGCAGTGTGATTCTTGCCTTTGTCTGGCTGCAGAGATAAGTATCTTCCCTGTTGACTGCTAGAGTGTTTTGCCTCTAGGGATGCTGAGCTCTATTCACCATCTCCATACCTCCATGTGAGTCATTCCATACTGACCACCTCTCTGACTTTTCCACTTGTTAGATGAGGTCCAGCTTCCCAGCTTCTGATGGGTAAGCACCACCACATGGTCCACACTCCCTAAACCCCATGAGCACATGGGTATTAAGAAACCCAGCCCTGTGGGAGACTCTCCTGCCCTCAGCCCTTGCATCAGAGCAGAATTATCACTGCCATTTTAGTGATACACGTGGCCTCTCCCCAGACCCCTGCATCCAGTGCACTCAAAAATCCATTCCCAAGGACATTGCCGTAGCAATTGCTGCTACATGCAAGTTGATTTTTTGCAGTCCCTTCAGTGTATAATCTCTTTCCTTCCTTCTCAGGCCCAGCATATGCTGGGTTTTAATTCTATTATCAGCCTGGCACCCGGGAGAAGAAGCGAGAGCAGCTCTTGAGGAAGGCACCACACCTTTGTGGGGCTCTGCACCATTGTCCAGCATGGAGGAAGTGCTAGTCGCTAGAAGAGAAGGGCGGGTCATGTCTGCAAGCTCTGAGGGTTAAGGTCCGCAGGGCCAAACCCCCAAGGAACACCTGTCTGGATGTCATATCTCATGTTTCAGGGTGCCAGGTTTTCTCAACCAAGTCTCCAAACTTAGTAGCACAGACTGCCTTGGCTGAGCATATAAATTTCTCTGGAGCTCTGTGTCTCTGTCAAGTGAGCCTGCTTCTGAGCCGAGTCAGACCTCTCACCACAGGAGATAATGGGCTCTTTGAAAGAGACCAAAAAGGTCCTCTGACTCTCACTCTTATTTTTAATTGTTTGTTCCTGGCCCTCTGTTTCTCATTATGCTTCGGCTGAAGTCTCAATACAACTTAGCAATAACCAGCCAGCTCCGCCATCCTAGTAGCAATTATTCCTCATATCTTTCAAGTATCTGAACCATTATCCTGTAAAGGGCATTCCCCTCCACCAGAACATTTTCCCAAGTCACCAAAAAAGAGCTCTGAAGCAACTGGGTGACTGTTTATGCGAGGGTCTATGTGTACCCTCAGGATGGCATCCACCTTGTCTGCTGGGCAGTGAGTGAGGTAACCCCAAGCTCTCTCTTCAAGCCGTGTTTTTTAAGACCAACCCTGGAACCAACTGTGTTAGTTTGAATCTTCTGAAAAGTAGGCATCAGGGTGGGATCTGACAGGCAGGGCATTTATTGAAAAAATGGGAGGAGGGAGCATGGAAGAGTAGGAATGGGCAGGAAGAGATCTGGTCTGACACTTATGAAATGAATGGGGTGGAGGGCAGTGAAGGAGAGGACAGAAAGAGCATCAAACCATGTTTCGGGACATGTTCCTCCTGGCTGAATCAGAGTCCTCAGGAGAACTCCCCTGTCTGGCAGGGGTGGCCCTGCACTAGTCCCTCACTGCTCATCCTTGACTGGGAGAGGCCTTGGGGTTGGGGGTGGAGAGCTTTCGTATTAACATGGTGAGAGTCCAGAGAACCCAGCGGTCAGGAGTGGTGGTCAGCTATGCTCCCCACAGCAGAGCTGAGCAGCAGGCTCTTTTCCCATGCCACCAGCAATGACTGTAATTGGTTCTTGATTAATGGTTAGCACATACTGAGCATTTGTTATATGCCAGTCACTGTGCTAACAGCTTTTGAATGCATCTCTCCTTTTAATTTTCACAGTATTACAATGATCATCACTATTTTTCAAAATTGAACTGAGGCTTAGAGAGGTTAAGCAATTAGCCAAAAGTCATGAGGAGTTGATCCTTTTAACAACAATCCTACACAGCTTTCCATTAAAACAATTTTATATGTATTGATCAATCACATATTCTGTTTCTGAAGGTCCACCAAGCTTTGGATTATAATAGTGAACCATGAACCCTGAGCCCTCCTGTCACAGACATTAAATCTAATAAGGGAAATAGATGTGCAGATACACAATTTTAATATGGTTGGGGACTGCATAGAAAAACCCTCAGGATGTCATGAAAGGGCTTCTTTGAATACACAGGATGTGATATTCAAACTGTGATTGCAGGGTGGGTAGCATTCAGCCCGGTGAGAAAAGGTGAGCATAAGAGAGTACCAAACAAAGGACACAGTGTACAGAAATACTTGCAGACCAAAGAAAGCTTGAGGATATTTCGTGATAATGGACTCCATCGCATGCTGTCAGTAATTTCAAACTTTGACCTATATGGGCATGCATAGAACCAGTGTAATGAGCAAAAAAGAAAGACCCTCATATTCTCAAAAAGAATGTATTAAATAGCATAAAAATTGCCATGTGAAGGAGAAATTGACATATAAAAAAACCTGGAATTGAATTGCATTATATTTAATTCAATTAACTTTTTATTTGTTTTTTGATGCAGTCTCCCTCTGTCACCCAGGCTGGAGTGCAGTGGTGCAGTCATAGCTCACTGTAATCTCAACCACCTGGGCTCAAGCTATTCTCCTGCCTCAGCCTCCCAAGTAGCTGGGACTATAAGTGCGTGCCACTGCATCCAGGTATTTTTTTTTTTTTTTTTTTTTTTTTTTTTTTTTGTAGAGACAGGGTCTCACTATGTTGCCCAGGTTGATCTGGAGCTCCTGGCCTCCAGTGATTCCTCTTGGCCTCCTAAAGTGATGAGATTATAGGCATAAGCCACCTACCCAGCCCTAATTGACTTATGGATTTTAAAACCTATCATATTAGATTAATACGATAAATTTCCTGGTTGAAATTGCTCCCCTATAACTGACTGTACATCATGCCCCATGCTGACATCTCTGAAGTAACACGTTGCACTCTGAAACTCAGTACAATTGTTTCCTATTGATCCTCAGAGAATCAAACTTTGTATCCTGACCTTCAAGATCCTTTAGAAGAAAGGAACTTCCAGTTAAAGTGGTGTAAAGAGGTTGATGATTCTTTTGATAGATCTGTCAAAACTCAAAAACAACTATTTTCTGGAGCTGGAAATTGACCAGGGCAGAAAAGTTGAAGCATTTCTTTTTAAAAAACTGATAGACCTCCAGAAAGGACAGATGACCTTGCCTAGGAAGGCCTTCTCACCTCCCAGTCCTTAAAGTGGAAAAGGAAGGTTTTTCATTTTTCAAGATGATGCTGACCACAAAGTCATCAGCTTTGCTGCTAGGAGGGGTGTGTCCTTTGACTGGAGGCAAAAAATCTGAATTTTGGGGATAAAGGTGACAGATTTTTATCTAAATGGGAAATAATCCAGTCATTTACTAGTGAATTGATAAACAAAATATGGTGTAGACATACAATATAATACTACTAAGTAATATAAAGGAATGAACTGCTGATACTTTTAATCATATGCTATCTCCATGGCACATTTTAATTTCTCTTTCTGTAGTTATATAAACATCTTTATTTAGAGCTATCAACATACTAGACTGTGTTTCAGTTTTGAAGTGGTAAGCACTTAACAGCTAAATGTATGTGCTGAAATTAACTATTTGGAGACAATACTCCATAGATCTCTCACAATTCTGTATGTCTTCAGAGAATATGTACTTTGATCTAGGCTAACTTTCTAAAGATTGTTATATAGCAAACACCCTTGAAAAATAGAATTGTTCCTCTCTGCAGCATACGGAAGATGTGTTTACTGCCTACCTACAAGGTTGCCCAATCTTTTGCCTTCCCTGGGTCACATTGGAATAAGAATTAGTCTGGGGCCACATATAAAACACACTAACACTATTGATAGCTGATGATCTAAAAAAAAATCACAAAAAAATCTCATAGTGTTTTAACAAAGCTTATGCATTTGTATTGAGATGCATTCAAAGCCGTCCTGGGCCACGTGTGGCCTGTGGGCTGCAGGTTGGACAAGCTCAGTCTAGTACAACATAAGTAATGTCATTTTCCAGGACAAAAATATCTGTCAGGTTTGTTTACAGTCCATTATAAAATATTGGGGTTTCTCAAGTCCTGGCTTCCTCAGCTGGGACACAGAGCCCACTGGGTGTACAGCATTGACCTGGCCTGCCTTCACATAATCCCCATGGGCTCTAGGATGCAAGGGGAAACAAGAGAGATATGAAGTTCATGTCATTTGCTGGACTCTGGGAATAGTCCTTTGTCTCTGATCTAGGAGACTTATGTCTTCTGCTGGCATCCACAAAACACCATGGCAGGCTAACTCGTTAGGATACTAGTCATAGTTTCTGACATTAACCCTTTTTTATTTATGGTCTTTACTGGTTTTTAAACTAGGCAATATGTCTTCAATTTACATGCTTCATATGATGAATCTCAGACAAAACTTTGAAATATTTGAACTTTGTCCTATGTAGGGACATGGATGAAGCTGGAAACCATCATTCTCAGCAGACTAACACAAGAACAGAAAACCAATCACTGCATGTTCTCACTAATAAGTGGGAGTTGAACAGTGAGAATGCATGGACACAGGGAGGGGAACATCACCCACTGGGCCTGTCAGGGGGTCAGGGGCCGGGGGAAGGAGAGCATTAGGAAAAATACCTAATATAGATGACTGGCTGATGGGTGCAGCAAACCACCATGGCACGTGTATACCTATGTAACAAACCTGCACCTTCTGCACATGTCCCCTAGAACTTAAAGTATAATAATAATAATAAAAGAAATATTTTAACTTCAAACAATTCATTTTGGTAGCTTTTCTTTTTTTCTCTGTATTACTGTCCCTGTCCTTTTGGATTCTTATTTCTCTGCTTGCGTTCACCTCACCCTGCCTTTTAGCTGTAGAAATAATATCCATGTTCACACCTTAGAGTGGAATGAATGTGTTATCTCTCTCAGGGATATCTACATTTTTAGTCTTAATTTGACATATAGAAAGAAGGCTTTGTCTCTAGGAAGAGCAATTTAGAAATTTTTAATAAGGGAATAGGGAGAGACTTATTTGTAGCAAGTAAGTGACTACAGGAGATTTGTTCTCTGCATTCTGAAATTAAAACACTCAATGATTTTCAGCTCTGCCCACATGTCAGGAAAGTTCTGGATGTACTTCAAGTTTCAATCTATGCATATTACTTGGAAGTATATTGCAAGTTTCATTAGTTAGGGCAAGTAAAACTAGCTGTTGGAATCTAAACTTGTGAAATTCAGTAGGCTAGTAGACGTTTATTTCTTAGTTATGTGGAGACCCATGTGTGCTTGGCATGTGGTCTACATCATGGTTGCTCCAGGACCCAGATTTATAGGCTCCTTTCATTCAATTAGGAGAGGATGAGAGATTCCACAGCAAAGGCACAGCCTCTTCCTCACCACTTCATCTGGGATTGACACAGATTCCTTCTACTCATGTTCTATTGGCTAAAACTCAGTCATATGAACACATCTAAATGCAAGGGGTCTAGCAAATATAGCTTTGCCATATGCCCAGGAGGAAAACAAAACAGGTTTTATTGAACATGTGGCAATCTCTGCTACAGAACTGGTACCCTGTTGTTCTAGAATAGCTCAGTAATGTTGGATATTTCTGACAAATGCTTATGAATAATTCACTTTGACACAGTGGGGAAATGCCATATGCTGGATATATTTATGCTATCTTCAATTTGCATCTGGGTTACTTTCCTTTTCATAGTAAAAATAATAACTTACTTTTTTTGCATTACATTAAATAAAAATTGCATTTCACAAACAACTGGCATAGTATGACACCATTTTTGTAAAGTGGGAGTATGTGCTTAAAGGAAGACTGGGAAAGAAAATATCACAATGTTGGTAGTGGTTATCCCTTTGGAAAGAGAAACTATTTCTACCCTGTTCTATTTTTCTACCTTTTCTGAAAAGTTTTAGAATAAGCAAATACAATTTTCCAATCAGAAAAATAAAATATTTTCATTCAAAACAATAGGAGCCAACTTACATAAGAGTGGCTGGTAGCATAGGGTACTTCCAGCTGCTTTATTTCATTGATTGATTGTGTTGAATAAGGAAGGCATCAGTATTGTTATGCCCATTTTGGAGATTAGAGAACTGAAATTCAGATGGAGCAAGTGACCTGAGCTTAAGAGCACACAGCTAGAAGGGGCTGATCTAGGACTCAGACCTTTCCAAGAGTAAGTTTTTCCCAGAGTATCAGATTGGTTTCAGGAGCCCAGAAGTTAAGTACTGTGCTGTTAGATGTTCTTTTTCTAGTTTTCGAAGAAGAAAAATTTGCACAGCAAATTTTTTGGGGGGAGATTCTTCTAGAGCTCCTACTAGAAAGACATACAAGAAGTTTCACTGTGACTTGTTCAATAAAATGACATAGAACCAGGAAAAGGGAAGTGCTGAGTGTTTTTAGGGGTTTTTAGTGGAGGTCTTTTTGATGGAGAAATTATAGTGTAGAATCACTTTTATCACTTTTATCACCTCTCTCCACTTTGACAGAGCTTGCTTTCTGGGCTCTGGTAGCTCTCTTTACATGACAAGGATTGGAAAAGTTGCCAGGCCCTCTTGTCTGCGCCACATCTGATCCAGATGGCTCTGCACACTCCAGTTTTAGTTTCTATTTTGTTTTCACCTCTGAGGATGGAAAAGAACAGCCTGTAACATTGCTGTGGAGAAATTTCTGGAGCAAACTCTGCACAGTGACTGCACAGGAAAGGCAAGGTTACCACCATTCTTGTATGCTAATTAGCCTCTTATAATTGTCACAATCATCAGCCTCTCCAGCCTGCCAGCTTGCGGGCAGTGGTCTATTTCAGGGGCATCTGGTAGGAACCAGAGAGGATGATTGGCGTATGGATAATTAAAGGTGGGCCACCAGACTGGACATTTCTTTAAGAAAACCTACACATGCTGAAGGTCAGAGAGGAAAAAAAGAAAGTATGCCTTCCTAAGAACCAGCATTTGGAGTGGGTTGGTAACTAGTCATTATGTTACTTAAATGGCAGGTCTAATTTGAAGCTAGTGGCAGGTAAGGTTACCGTCAAATAAGCAAATCCAGAGACATTATAGCTTTTATTTCAGCGTTCCCAAGCTCCCATCCCCTCCCACTCTCTCTCACCCTTTAACCTCCTCCTAACACCACTGCGTTATGGAAAGGGGTGACAGAGAACATGTTATTTTGTGTGGCAGAATAATTTTGGTTGTCAGAGAGCTTTCTCTAGTGTTTTATCAGAGCTTCCTGAAAGCCTGGACCTAATATACAAAAACAAGGAAATCAGAGCTTGACTTACATCTGTTCAAAGGCTGTGGCAAAGCAGACAGTGGAAAGAGTAAATTCTCTGGGTCAAAGCATAAGCGTCCAAGTGTCATCAAGAGCACATAGGGCATATGGCATCTTCTCCAGAGAAGACACAGTATTTCTGACCCTGTTCCTGAAACTTAGCTTAAAAATTGAGGATACTCCAGAAAATGTGTTTCCTATCTAACTAATTGTCAAAAACTTAAAAGAGTCACAATAGAAATTATTCTCCAAAGAAGAAATGAAGTAAAACAGATACATACACGCCTAGAATGTTTCAGATCCTGTCACACTAGCTACTTGAGGTGTTATATAATTTGTTTCCTTAATAATTTGCAAGTCTGTCATTAAGTCAGAATGCAACGGAGAGAGGAGCTCTGGTGCCAATTTCTAGAAGAGAAATTTAAGACAGATGTGTGCACCAGATGTTGTAGAATGGTGGCAGTTTTCATGCATATTTATTTGAGATTGGTACGTTTTATTAATATAAAGCCTCTGTTTATAGAGTAGAGTGATGTGACCTGCTTGAAGGAAAGAGCACAAGTTGAAGAGAGGTGTAAGTGGTGCTGAGGTAGGATGGAACTTGCATGTAAGAAGATGATAATGAATCCTTGCCCTTAATCCTTATTTTGAAGAGGCACAAAGAAGATCCCAAGTTTCTTAGTCCAGTTCCACCTCCTGGAAGTTATTTGGGGTTTGTAATGAGGGGACCCCGGGAGGAATAAAAGCTGTCAATGAGACACAGCGGAGGGAGGGCATAGGCTGAGTCCTCAGACATCCCAGGGGGCAGTGTTCCCACGGCTGAGAGTACACAAATCTTAGTCCTTAAGAGATTTTCCTTTTGGAGTTTCTGCCTCACCACCCTCAAAAACATCTCTAGGGATACCAGCGAGAGGTATGTAAAGTGCCCTGGGCAGGAATCCAAAGACCCAGAAAGTCTGGTTCCATGACTTATGAGCTGTGTGACTAGGGGTTATCCTGTCTCTTTGCACAACACAATGTGTGCAGTCTAGTGTCAAGACTTAGTATGGCATGTTGGCCTGAGCAGGTCACTAACCTCCTCTGCCTTTCTGCATGGGGACATGAAAAGAATTCTCCCTTCCTTCTCCCCTGAAGATCCTCTGGTGACATGTGCCCTGCCCTATACCCAGAGGAAAGGAATGAAGACATAAAGACACACAGAAAGGCCAGGTGTGGTGACTCATAACTGTAATCCCAGCACCTTGGAAGGCTGAGGTGGGTGGATCATGAGGCCAGGAGTTCAAGACTAGCCTAGCCAAGATAGTGAAACGCTGTCTCTACTAAAAATACAAAAAATTAGCCAGGCGCGATGGCGGGTGCCTGTAGTCCCAGCTACTCAGGAGGCTGAGGCAGGAGAATCACTTGAACCCAGGAGGCAGAGGTTGCAGTGAGCCGAGATCATGCCACTGCACTCCAGCCTGGGCAAGAAAGTGAAACTCTGTCTCAAAAAAAAAAAAAAAAAAAAAAAGACACACAGAAAATCTGAACAAACAGAACTTGCTAAGTTCTTCCCAGTTTGTTACCATTATACCATACCAATTTTGTCCAATCACACATACATACTGACCAGCGTTCATCAAACTGAAGCATAAAACTACAGTTTTCCCTGGATGTTTTGGACTTCATTTCTGACAGCTCCTATGTCACACAGAACTTTGGATAATCAATTTGTTGTCTTTCTTTCTTGTTAATCTCTCTTTTGTTATAGGGATGACAGTCATCCATCTTGCAATGGCTAAGGAAAAGCCATTTCTCCCCTACAACATAGAGTAATACCCAATTTTATTAAAACCAAATTTTATCTGTGTACATCAAATGAAACTTTCTACTACAGGAAATATTCAGTAACATTAAAAATGTAGAGAAATTTCAGATTCTTGGATTTTCCCCAGGAAAACAGTGCAGGCCTACATCTGTGAATACAACTGCCATTTGGATAATGCTTATTTTTACAAAGTGATTGAGTTAGAAGCTTAGAGAAATGAATTTCTAACACATGCTTCCTAAAGAAGCACATTTAGATACCAACATATTCAGGATTGCCTTAGTGTCTGGCATACTTTATCACATAAGGGTCTGTGTGTCTATGAGAGTGGGAGGTCTTGCTTAGAAAGACTTAGTTTTACTCTTTCTACATGATTTTCATGTAGCTGTCAATGCTGGAGACCCTTCCTAGGTAGTGACATATACAGGGAGCTTAGCTTAGGGAGCATTTGTTTACATGCTACTATCCTCTTACTATCTAGTGAGATCAAGTTCTTATATCGAGAGAGACAGAGAGGGAAAATAAACTTTGTGGAACTTTTCTGGCTGTCAGCAGGATGTCCTATAGAGCAGTGGTCCCCAAGCTTCTTGGCACCATGGACTGGTTTCATGGAATGTTTCCACAGACGGACAGGGGAAATGGTTTTAGGATTATTCAAGAGCATTACAGTTATCATTAGCTTCTCATAAGGAGCGTGCAACCTAGATCCCTCACACACGCAGTTCACAATAGGATTCATGCTCCTATGTGAATCTAATGCTGCTGCTGATCTGACAGGAGGTGGAACTCACCTGCTGCTGTGCAGCCGGTTCCTAACAGGCTATGGACCCTCTCCAGGTTGACGACCCCTGCTGTAGAGAAGTAAAGCAGCATGAAGATTTTGGGGATTTTAGGGCAAAGGAAGAAAGGAAATGTAGAAAGAATGGTGGAGAAAGGTTTGTGGTTTGATGTAAAAAATCAAATATGCTTATTTTTCAGAAATCTTGAACTGCAGAGATTCATAAAATTAAGCCCCTAGTTTTAGTCTCTTTCTCAAATATTCAGTGTTTGTAATCATGCCTTAAGGTTTCTGAGATGGTTTTGTTTTTTTTTTTTTTTACTTCTAATTGACTTCATAAATTTCTAAGTACAACTTTTGTCCTTCCAGCTTTTGCATTTAGGTAATTCATTAACACGCATCTGCCCTTGACTCATTTGTCATGACATATTCACCTTGGTGATAACTTTCTCCTCAGATTGCCACCTCTTTTGTTTGTTTCTTCAGACATAGTTTACTATGTGAATGGAACCATGAATGTTAACTAAGGGCACACCTCATTTTATTGCACTTTGCTTTATTGCACTCTGCAGAGACTACTTTTTTTTTTTTTTTTTTTTTTTTTTTTTACCACATGGAAGTTTGTAGCTACCATATTTCTTTTTTTCCAGCAGCGTGTGTTCTCCTTCTGTATCTGTATCACATTTTGGTAATTCTCACAGTGTTTCAAATTTTTCATTATTGTTATATCTGTCATGATGATCTGTGATCAGCGATCTTTGCTGTTACTATTGATTGTTTTGAGGTGCTTCAAATCACACCCATATAAGGCAGTGAACTTAATTGATAAATGCTATGTGTGTTCTGACTTTTCCAAAGACCAGGCATTTCCCCACTTCTCTCCCTTTTCTTTTGCCTTTCTATTCCCTGAGACACAACAATATTGAAATTAGGTTAATTAATACCCTTACAGTGGATTCTAAGTGTTTGAGTAGAAGAAGAGTTGCATGTCTCACTTTAATGCAAAAGCTGAAAATGATTCAGCCTATTGAGGGAGGCATGTGAAAACTTGAGATAGGCCAAAAGTTAGGTCTCTGGCCCCAAACAGTTGGGGCCATGTTCAGAATGTAAAGGAAAAGCTCATGAAGAAAATGAAAATGGCTACTCCAGTGAACACAAGAATGATAAGAAAATAGAACAGACTTATTGCTGATGTGGACAAAGTCTGAGTGGTCTGGACAGATAAAAGCAGCTTCAACACTCTCTTAAGACAAAGCCTAATCCAGAGCAAGGCTTTCACTCTCTTCAATTATACGAAAGCTGAGAGAGGTGAGTAAGCTACAGAAGAAGAGTTTGAAGCTAGCAGAGGTTGGTTTATGAGGTTTAAGGAAAGAATCCACCTCCATAACATGAAAGTGAAAAGTGAAGCAGAAAGTGCTGATGGAGAAACTGTACCCAGTTATTCAGAAGATTTAGCTGAGATCATTAACGAAGGTGACTACTGTAAACAGCAGATTTTCAATGTAGACAAAACAGCCCTGTTTTGGAAGAAGATGCCCTCTAGGCTTTTCATAGCTAGAAAGGAGAAGTCAATGTCTGGCTTTGAAGCTTCAAAGGACAGGCTGACTCTCTTGTTAGGGCCTACTATAGCTAGTAACGTTAAAGCCCAGCTTATTTACCATTCGGAAAATACTGAGGCTCTTTAGAATTACTCTAAATCTTCTCTGCCTGTGCTTTATCAATGGAATAGCAAAGCCTGGTGATGACAGCATATCTGCTTATAGAATGGTTAATTGAATACTTTAAACCTACTGTTGAGACCCACTGCTCAGAAAAAAAGATTTCTTTCAAAATACTACTGCTCATTGAAATACAGTTGGTCATTTCAGAGCTCTGATGGAGCAATACAGGAGATAAATATTGTTTTCATGCTTGCTAACACAATGTCCATTCTGTAGCTAATGGATCAAGGAGAATTTTACTTTCAAATATTACTATTGAAAAAATACATTGTGTAAAGCTATAGTCGCCACAGATAGTAATTTCTCTGGTGGATCTGAGAAAAGCAAATTAAAAACTTTCTGGAAAGGATTCACCATCCTAGATACCATTAAGGACCATTTGTGATTTTTGAGAGGAAGTAAAAATCTCAACATGAGCAGAAATTCAGAAGAAGTTGATTCCAACCCTCATGGATGACTTCGAAGGGCTCAAGAGTTCAGTAGAGGAAGTCGCTACAGATGTAGTAGAAACAGCAAGAGAGCTAGAATTAGAAGTGGAAGCTGAAGGTGTGACTGAATTGCTGCAAACTAATGATCAAACTTGAATGGATGAGGAGTTGCTTCTTTTGGATGAGCAAATAAAATAGTTTCTTGAGATGGGATCTACTTCCGGTGAAGATGCTGTGAACATTGTTGATGACAACAAAGGACTGGTACATATTTAGTTGCTAAAAAGTAGTGGCAGGGTTTGAGAAGATAGAATTCAATTTTAAAATACATTCTACTGATGATAAAATGCCATCAAACAGTATCACATACTACAGAGAAATCTTTCATGAAAGGAAGAATCGATGGATGCAGCATACTTCTTTGCTATTTTTAAAAACTGCAAGCCTGGGCAACATATCAAGACCACATCTTCATCCCCTGCGAAATTAAAAATAATTTAGCCTGGTATGGTGATGCATACCTACTTGGGAGGCAGAAGTAGGAGGCTCACTTGAAGCCAGGAGTTCAAGGCTGCAGTGAGCCATAATCACACCACTGCACACCAACGTAGGCAACAGAATGAGACCCTGTCTGAAAAAAGAAAAAAGGAAATAGTCACAGTCACTCCAGCTTTCAGCAACTACCACCCTGATCAGTTAGGGCCATCCACAACTAGACAAGACCCTCCACCTGCAAAGAGATTATGACTCTGGAAGGGCTCAGATGATTGTTAGCTTTTTTTTTTTTTGAGCATTAAAGTATTTTAAATTAAGGTATGTACATTGTCTTTTTAGACATAGTGTAATTGCACACTTAATAGACTGTAATATGGTGTGAATGGACTATACACTGGAAAGCCAAAAAAGTCTATGCAACTCATTTTTTTCTGTGTGACATTTGCTGTTTTGCTGTGGTCTGTAACTGAACCCACAATATATCAGAGATATGCTAGTTTTTCCATTAGTTGGGAACAGCTTTACCACTTTAAGATGTATAGAGCTTTTCAAATTGAGAATCCATGTCAACTTCTTTGACCACTCCAGTCAGCTTCCTTTACTTTCCCACTTTACTTTGTTTCTCAGTTCTGGGTAATTTACCGTAAGTTTTTAAAATTTAATTTTTAATTAATTATTTTAAAAATTGTCAACAGTTTTTGGGGAACAGATGGTGTTTGATTACATGCATAAATTCTTTAGCTGTAATTTCTGAGACTTTGGTGCACCCATCACACTGCACTGAATGTCTAGTATTTTATCCCTCATCCTCCTTTCACCCTTCCCCAAGGGTCCCCAAAGTCTATTATATCATTCTTATGCCTTTGGTTCCTCATAGTTTAACTCCCACTTGTAAGTGAGAGCATGCAATGTTTGGTGTTCCATTCTTGAGTTATTTCACTTAGAATAATGGTCTAAAACTCTATTCACATTACTGCAAATGTCATTATTTCATTCCTTTTTATGGCTGATGGCATATATATATACCATATTAACTTTCTTTCTTTTTCTTTCTTTTTTTTTTTTGAGACAATCTTGCTCTGTTGCTGGGCTGGAGTGCAGTGGTGCAATTTCAGCTCACTGCAACCTCCATCTTCCAGGTTCAAGCAATTCTCCTGCCTCAGTCTCCTGAGTAGCTGGGACTACAGGCACTTACGGCCACACTCGGCTAGTTTTTTTATTTTTGTAGAGACGGGGTTTTACCATGTTGGCCAGGATGATCTCAATCCCCTGACCTTGTGATACACCCACCTTGGCCTCCCAAAGTGCAGGGACAACAGGCATGAGCCATCGCATCTAGACACCACATTTTCTTTATCTACTCGTTTGTTGATGATCATGTAAGCTGGTTCCATATTTTTTCAATTGCGAATTGTGCTGCTAAAAACATGTGTGCAAGTGTCTTTTTTATATAAGGACTTCTTTTCCTCTGGGTGTATACCCAGTAGTGGGATTGCTGGATCAAATGGTAGTTTTACTTTTAGTTCTTTAAGAAATCTCCACACTGCTTGTACTAATTTATATTTCCACCAGCAGTGCAAAAGTGTTCCCTTTTAATTACATCCATGCCAACATCTCTTTATATATATATATATATATATATAATTTTAATTATGGCCATTCTTGCAGGAGTAAGGTGGTATCTTATTGTGGTTTTCATTTGCATTTCCCTGATAATTAGTGATGCTGAACATTTTTCATATATTCATTGACGATTTGTATATGTTCTTTTGATAATTGTCTATTCAGGTCATTTGCTCACTTTCTGATGTGATTATTTGTGCTTTTATTTTTCTTGCTGATTTGTTTGAGTTCTTTGTGGATTCTGGATATTAGTCCTTTGTTGGATGCATAGTTTGTGAATATTAACTCTCATTCTGTGGGTTTCCTATTTACTCTGCTGATTTTTTTTTCCTTTTTTTTTTTTTCTGTGCAGAAGCTTTTTAGTTTAATTAGGTCCCATCTATTTACTTTCATTTTTGTTGCATTTGCTTTGGGGTTCTTGATCACGAACTCTTTATCTAAGCCAATGTCTAGAAGGGTTTTTTCAATGTTATCCTCTAGAATTTTTACGGTTTTAGGTCTTAGATTTTAGTCTTTGGCCCATCTTGAGTTGATTTTCCTGTAAAGTGAGAGATGAGGATCCAGTTTCATTCTTCTACATGTGGCTTGCCAATTATTCCAGCACCACTTTTTGAATAGGGTATCCTTTCTCCTTTTCCCACTTTGTTTTTGTTTGCTTTGTCTAAGATCTATTGGCTGTAAATATTTGGCTTTGTTTGGGTTTTCTATTCTGTTACATTAATCTGCATGCCTATTTTTACACCAGTAGCATGCTGTTTTGGTAACAATAACCTTGTAGTATAGTTTGAAGTTGCATAATGTGATGCTCTCAGGTTTGTTCTTTTTCCATCATCTTGCTTTGGCTATGTGAGCTCTTTTTTTGTTTTCATATGCATTTTAGGATTTTTTTTTCTATTTCTGTGAAGAATGGTGATGGTATTTTGATGGAAATTTCATTGTTTATAGATTGCTTTTGACAGTATTTTCATTTTCACAATATTGATTCTACCCATTTATGAGCATGGGATGTGTTTCTATTTCTTTGTATTTTCTATGATTTCTTTCAGCAGTGTTTTATAGATTTTCTTGTAGAGATCTTTCTTCTTCCTAATTAGGTATATTCCTAAGTATTTTATTTTATTTTTTTGCAGCTGTTGTGAAGGTATTTAGTTCTTGATTTGTTTCTCACCTTGGTCATTGTTTGTGTATACCAGTGCTAACTGATTTGCTTACACTGATTTTGTATCCAGAAACTTTACTAAATGCATTTATCAGACCTAGGAGCTTTTTGGATGAGTCTTTAGGACTTTCTAGGTATATGATCATATCATCAGTATAAAGTGACAGTTCGATTGCTTCTTTACGGATTTTGATGTCCTTTATTTCTTTTTCTTGTCTGATTGCTCTGGCTAGGACTCCTATAAGTTTGCAATTCTTCTTAAAATACTTCACCAATTGCTCCCGTACATCTCATCTTTAAGATTTTATTTGCTTTCTCTGTTTTAATTCATATCTCATAATGGGATTCTCTTTGCAAATGCATAACATAACTCTTTTGCAAGGGTATCAGACAGTTCTGGTGTGTAAGCTTCCCAAACAGACTCTTTCTGCTACCTGGATGCTGAATTAGACCCACACGCCATGACTTGATCATTTATGTGGCACATAATTCTAGGCTATTTAAGAATAACTTGCATGTATTTAGTGTTCACCATCTATCTGTCACTATTCTCAGTATTTTACATGAATTCAAGCTAGATGACAACTCTATGAAGTAGATATCATTATAGTTATTATTTCCATTTTTATAGATGAAGAAACTGTCATTCAAAGGGCCTAAGTGGTGAGGTGTTGTAGCTCACACCTGTAATGCCAGCACTTTGGAAGACTTAGGAACTCCTTGAGGCCATGAGTTCAAGACCAACAAGGGCAACATAGTGAGACTCCATCTTTACAAAAAATATAAAAAATTAGCCAGGTATGTTGGTGTGCCTGTACTCTCAGGTACCTGAGAGTCTGAGGAAGGAAGATCACTTGAGCCAGGGAGGTTAAGGCTACAGCAAGCCATGATTGTGCCCTTCTCTCCAAAAAAGGGGATGGGACTTAAGTAACTTCCCCCACATCACAGAACTGGTAGGTAAATGAGTTGAGATATGAATGCAAATAGTCTTGCTGTAACATAAAAAATTTTAACTGTTTCATTTCTGGTTAATACATTTTAATATGCTTTTGTTTGTTGTCCCCAAAATATATTCAGTTTGCATATCATATTTATCTAGCTTTCTGTGCACATGTATTTTCTGCTACATCCTGAAAGCTTACTTTGATTTACTACAGAAACAGTATGGAAATATAATGTTTTACAAATAGCAGAAGCTAGGTAGGGAAAATATCATGAAATGATACAAAAGACCTTAATGAGAGACTTGCAATCTTAATAGACGAACTAGACCTATATAAAAAGGAGATAGTCTTGATCTTAACCACTTATTAAAGTAAACTAGGAAAACATATGAAAATTTCATGTTACTAGTTGAGACAGGATGACAAGGTAACATAGAAACCTAAAAAGAAAGATATTCAATAAGTTAGAGAGAAAGCTAAATTACATTGTATGTGTTCATTTGTTTAACGCTCAGTGCCAGGGAAATCCACACTGGGGAAAAGCAGTGAGTAAAATGGGCCAAAACCCCTCCCCTCATGGAATTTACATTCTAGTGGGAGTATAGATTAGATAAACATGTGTAGGGGAGAAAACATAATATATTTTTCTTACCCATTGTAAAGTTCATGGCTGAGACAATCATAACAAAAGACAGATTAACAAGAAAAAAGCATACAAATTTATTTAATAAATATTTACATGATGTGAGAAACGTTAGAAATGAGGACCCAAAGAAATGTGGAAAGTTGTATTTTTATGCTTAGGGTTGATAAAGAGTGAACAGAAGTATACTTTGAGGACAAAGGGCATGATCTAATGCTAATAAAGTAGGGGGAACTGAGCAAGTCCTGTTTGCTCAGATTCCCCTCTGTGTTTCTGTGTGACATTTCTTTCTTCATGGCAGGGTACTTGTCACATGAGGGTCTTTAAAGGAGAAGAAAGGGAGAAGGTCACAGAGTGAACTTCTAAGTTTCTACTGCTTTAGGGAAGAAGTGGTGAGGATAATTGTAGTTTCTGTGATCTGCTTCTGGGGAGAAAGGAGATATAAAGAGTTAGAGTGGCCTTCCTGTTTCTGCTGTTTTCTCAATTTTGAAGATACCATGTTTTGGGGTACTGTTTCCTGTGCCCCTTTACATGGCAAGTGGTTAACAAATTCTATATGTATAGTAATAAATATAAGGAAAGAAAAAAACAGGGAATGATGAAGAAGTTGCAATTTAAGTAGGAGGTCACGGAAGCCTTCCTGAGAAGGTGACATTTCAGTAAATGAAATAAGAAGGTGAAACACATGGGGATCTAACAGAAGATTGTTTTAGAAATTGTTTATGTTTTATTAATTTTAAAAGTCTTACATAATTTGGCTTTATGTTTAAGGAATAAGAAGAAGTATGTGTGACTAAAGCAGGGAAAGTAAGGGGGTAAGTATAGTAGATGAATTCAAGAATGGTAATAGGGTCCCCGTATTGTAAAATCCTCAGACCATGATTAGTGCTTTCATGGAAAAGCCACTCTCCTAGTAGTGTACCAGGTAAGAAAATTTATTGAGAGTTTTCCCTTGAAGCTACATATAATATGTAATAAAAGCAATTGTGGGAACTATCTTCTAGGAAATGGGATAACTTGGCACAAATTGGGAAGATCAAACTAGAGCATTTGAAGAATTCTCAGGTCTGTAGCTTTCAGTAAGCCTGTAGATAGTTAGTATAAAACTTTAAATAAAATGTAAATGGTAACTATTTGAGGTAAGGGAGAATGGTGAAAAAGAGGAGAAAACTAGAGTTTCTTCCATCACTAATAGAAGGTAATCACATTGAGTGAAATTGTATTTATATGCTTTTTCTCCCTGATGTTATTTTTAAGTTTGCATTTGGCATTGCAGATAGAGATCAAGCAGGAAAGACAGTCCCATTGTCCTGAGGATCAGAGGATGGAGTCTGAGGTTGCTAGAGTGGCTGGAAATTGATCTGGGGAGAAGACAGATCCTAGGAAGGAGAGAACTGTGGCAGGGAAGTGTTTACGTCTGTATATAATCTTGCTAGCCTCTAACTTAAACAGGGTGAGATTTCAATGATCTTAGATGGGTAAAATAGCTAGAGAGTTATTAACTCTCTAGCTATTTTTCAGTTTCAGCAACAGCCTTTCATGGGGATATAAAATTTAGAGTTTGAGTTCTAGCAAAATAGAGAGACTTGGAAAACAAGGCTTTAAATTGAAACCTCAAGAAAACTACATCTTAGAAGTAAAGACCATACTCCAAAGAATATGGTGCTAAATAATTCATAAGGGGTAAAACTGCAATATGCTATCAAATTACAAAGCTAAGCTTCTACAATGGTAAAATTATTGGTCAGCACGCATGGGAGAGACTTCAAGAACTGTGGTGAAAAACAATAGCTGGAAAAGTAAAATCAGATGTTTCTGTCACTGCCATGACATAGAGATAGAGTTGAAGATAAAGTCTTGATAAGATAGGCTTGAGGAACAGCTCAGGCTTTTCACAGTCATATTCAGTAGACCATAAAAGTGAGCCTCCAAAAATTCAGTGCATTCAGCCAGAAATTGATCTAACTTCTAGAGCAACAATTAACACTTTTTATAAGAATATTTTTTCAAAACCTGGAAACTCTTCAGTCCTGCCTAGAATAAGATAAAAAGTTATTAGATATGCAAAGAAAAAGGGAAATTCAACACATAGTCAAGAGCAGAAGTTATTGATAAAATCAGACCCTAAAATGACCCAGATATTGGAATTAACAAGGACTTTAAGACAACTATTTTAAATATAATCAAGAATTTAAAGGAAAAGAGATTCTAATGATTGAACAGATAGGGGATATCAGTACAAAAATGGAGACACTGTATATTAAAGAACAGGAAAACACAATATCTAAAATAAAAAGTTTACTGAATGGGCTTAATGGCAGATTAGAGATAGATTGCCAGTTAATTACTTGTGTTTTCTATTTCTTATTTTTTTTTGTTCTTCTTGTTTTTATTTGCTGCCTTATTTGGGATTAATAATTTTAAAAGTAATTACATGATTACTTGAATAGCTTATCAGACTTACCTTCTAATAATTTTAAGTAGTAACAAGAGATTACAGTGTGTCTTCCTAATATATCACAGTTTAGTTGGAGTTAATATTGTATTTTTACATAAAATAGAAGAATTTCAAAGTGAGAAACTTACATCCATCCTTCTGCTATTGTTTTCATATGTTTTACATTTATGTATGAGATAAACTCTAAAATCCAATATGGCAATGCTTACATTAAATAACTCTTTGGTTGGAAATTTTGTACACATTTACTATCACTTGTGCTTATTATTCCCTCCTGAGGATCTGAGATTTTAATTTTTGTCATTTTATCTCAGCCTGGAAAACTTCCTTTAGCATTTCTTACAATGTAGATATAATGGCATTGAACTTTATTCACTATTGTTTATGCAAAAATGTTATTGTTTTTTCTTCATTTTTTAAGCATGTGGTTTTTGGCTATTTAATTTAGGGTTGATAGTTTAATTTTCAGTACTTGAACTGTCATTCAATTTTATTCTGGCCTCTACTATTTCTGATGAGACATCAGCCATTATTTTTGTCATTGTTTCCTTATATGTAAGTTGTCATTTATTGTCTCTGCTTTCAAGGTTTTCTCTTGGTTTGTGGTGTCAGATGTTTGAATCTGTTGTACTAGCTGAATTTTTTTTTTATATTTATCATATTTGAAATTCATTTAGTTTTTAGATTCATAAGTTAACTTTTTCCACCAAACTTGGGACATATTCAGGTTTTTAAATTTAAATATTGTCTGCTGCTTTCTCCTAATATTCTCAATCCAGGTCTACAATTACATGCATGTAGTACCACTTGGTTTATTGTTTCAAATTTTATTCCTTCTATTATTCCAATTGGATCATTTCTTTTGACCTGCCTTTTAGTTATACTAATCTTCTCATCTGTGATGAAATTAGGATAGGGATATGATATGTGGGGAAAGAGTAAGAGACCCCAACTTGGGAGATCTTTGGAGGTAAGAGCTGCTCATGCAAAGGAAAACTCATTTTTTAATTATTATCAGACTGGGTTCTTTTTCTTTTTTATTTAGTAACCTCAATATACTCCTTTGGGCTTTACTGTCATCGAATATATGTAAAAGATCAAGCAATCTAATAAAATTGGAGCAAAGTTATGTAAGAGCCGCAGTTTTTAATTCACTCTTTGATAGTAAAAGATCTTTTCTAAGGTAAGCTAATTCATATTTTCTCCCAAGTCATTGTGTTCACTTTTCTTTTGGATTCTATAAGTTTAGCCCCATTATAAGGTTTAGCTGAGGAGAGAGATGGCTAAAACATTTACACTACTCTGACTGCATATTTTATTTACCAGTGGAGAAAGGCAATGTGGTAATGTATTATTAAATGAAATAACTGTTGTGAAAGAATTTTGAAAATTCAAATAGTATAAATGTCTGCATTCTGGTTTTCTTTTGAAATGTTGCTACACTATTAAATTTAATAAAAGAAATATGGAATCTTTTGTTTAGATGCCTATTTCTCTAATTACCAACTTATACCTTTGAACAAGGAACTAAAATTCTCCAACATTCAATGCACTCATCATAAAATTAGGCTAATAATGCTCATTTTCAAACATTTTGTGTGTGATACATGAGACATGATGTATCTGCCCTTTTCACATAATATATGATCAATAAATTGTGATTCGCATTATCATTATTATTAATACTTTAATTGTTGCTTTAATAAGGAAGTCAGAAAAACACAACTGCATCCTATTTTTCACTATGTGAGAGAAGGGGAAGAAAAGAGAAGATTGTAATACTTAGCTTCTGACATTATCGAGTGTTGACTTTTGGCCAACAGTGTGCTAACGTTTAGCATATATTATCTCATTTCATTCTGTCACCAACCATCAACTTGTAGGTTAGATTCTCTAAATATTCCTTTTCTTTTAAATCAATGAAGAGTGTAGAGGTATTAGGCAACTTACAATAGATCTCAAGGAGAATCTGGCAAGATGGCAGAATAGGAACAGTTCTGATCTGCAGCTCCCAGCGAGACCAATGCAGAAGGCAGGTGATTCCTGCATTTCCAACTGAGGTACCCAGTTCATCTCTTTGGGACTGGTTAGACAGTGGGTGTAGCCTATGGAGAGCAAGCTGAAGCAGGGTGGGTGTCACCTCACCTGGGAAGCACAAGGGTTGGGGAGGTCCCTCTCCTAGCCAAGGGAAGCCATAAGGGACTAAGCCATGAGGGACTGTGCTGTGAGGAACTGTGCACTCCAGCCAAGATACTGTACTTTTCCCACAGTCTTCACAACCCACAGACCAGGAGATTCCCTCTGGTGGCTATGCCACCCTGGCCCTGGGTTTCAAGCACAAAACTGGGTGGTTGTTTGGGCAGACACAGAGCTAGCTGCAGGATTTCTGTTTTGTTTCGTTTTGTTTTGTTCGCATCCCAGTGGTGCCTAGAAGGCCAGTGAGACAGAACCATTCACTGCCCTGGAAAGAGGCCTGAAGCCATGGAGCCAAGTGGTCTGGCTTGGTGGGTCCCACCCCCATGGAGCCCAGTAAGCTAAGATCCACTGGCTTGAAATTCTTGCTACCAGCACAGCAGTCAAGTTGTTCTGAGACACTCAAGCTTTGTGGGAGGTGGGACATCCGCCATTGCTGAGGCTTGAGTAGGCAGTTTTACCCTCACAGTGTAAACACAGCTGCTGGGAAGATTTAACTGGGTTGAGCCCACCACAGCTCAGCGAGGATGCTGTGGCCAGACTGCCTCTCTAGATTCCTCCTCTCTGGGCAGGGCATCTCTGGGAAAAAAAAAAAAAAAGCCATAGCCCCAGTCTGGGGCTTATAGATAAAATCTCCATCTCACTGGTACAGAGCACCTGGGGGAAGGAACGGCTATGGGCACAGCTTCATTAGACTTAAACATCCCTGCCTGACAGCTCTGAAGAGAGCAGTTGATCTCCCAGCACGGCATTTGATCTCTATTAAGGGTCAGACCACCTCCTTAAGTGGGTCCCTGACCCACATGCCTCCTGATTGGGAGACACCTGCTAGTAGGGGCCAACAGACACCTCATACAGGAGAGCTCTGACTGGCATCTGGCAGGTGCCCTTCTGGGATGAAGTTTCCAGAGGAAGGAAGAGGCAGCAATCTTTGCTGTTCTGCAGCCTCTGCTGGTGATATCCAAGTAAACAAAGTCTGGAGTGGACCTCCAGCAAACTCCAGCAGACCTGCAGCAGAGGGTCCTGACTGTTAGAAGGAAAACTAACAAACAGAAAGGAATAGCATCAACATTAACAAAAAGGACGTCCACTCAGAGATCCCATCTGAAGGTCATCAACATCAAAGACCAAAGGTAGATAAATCCATGAAGATGAGGCAAAACCAGAGCAAAAAGGCTGAAAATTTCAAAAAACACAATGCCTCTTCTCCTACAAAGAACACAGCTCCTCACCAGCAAGAGAACAAAACTGGATGGAGAATGAGTTTGACAAATTGACAGAAGTAGGCTTTAGAAGGTGGATAATAACAAGCTCCTCCAAGCTAAAGGAGCATGTTCTAACCCAGTGCAAGAAAGCTAAGAACATTGAAAAAAGGTTAGATGAATTGCTAACTAGAATCACCAGTTTAAAGAAGAACATAAATGACCTGATGGAGGTGAAAAACACAATAGGAGAACTTCATGGAGCATACACAATTATCAATAGCCAAATCGGTCAAGCAGAAAAACGATATCAGACAATGAAGATCAACTTAATGAAATAAAGTGAGAAGACAAGATTAGAAAAAAAAGAATGAAAAGGAATCTATACCTCCAAGAAATATGGGACTATGTGGAAAGATCAAACCTACATTTGATTGGTGTACCTGAAAGTGACAAGGAGAATGGAACCAAGTTGGAAAATACTCTTCAGGATATTATCCAGGAGAACTTTCCCAATCTAGCAAGACAGGCCAACATTGAAATTCAAGAAATATAGAGATAATCCTTGACAAGAGTAATGCCAAGACACATAATTGTCAGATTCACCAAGGTTGAAATGAAGGAAAAAATGCTAAGGGCAGCCAGTGAGAAAGGTTGGGTTACCCAAAAAGGGAAGCCCATCAGACTAACAGTGAATCTCTCTGCAGAAACGCTACAAGCCAGAAGAGAGTAGGGGGCCAATATTTAACATTCTTAAAAAAAGAATTTTTTAACTCATAATTTCACATTCAGCCAAACTAAGCTTCATAAGTGAAGGAGAAATAAAATCTTTTAAAGACAAGCAAATGCTGAGAGATTTTGTCACCACCAGGCCTGCCTTACAAGAGCTCCTGAAGGAAGAACTAACAAGGAAAGGAACAACTGGTACCAGCCACTGAAAAAAGATACCAAATTGTAAAGACAATCAGTGCTATGAAGAAACTGTGTCAACTAACAGGCAAAATAACCAGCTAGCATCGTAATGACAGGATCAAATTCACAAATTACAATATGAACCTTAAATGTAAACAGGCTAAATGACCCAATTAAAAGACACA
This sequence comes from Cacajao melanocephalus, assembly GCA_963573385.1. Lineage (NCBI taxonomy): Eukaryota > Metazoa > Chordata > Mammalia > Primates > Pitheciidae > Cacajao > Cacajao melanocephalus. Next base: position 36,155 of record CAUYLG010039025.1, read on the forward strand.
GACTGACAAACTGGAAAAAGAGTCAAGGTCCATCTGTGTGTTATATTCAGGAGACCCATCTCATGTGCAAAGACACACATAGGGCCAGGTGCAGTGGCTCATGCCTGTAATCTCAGCACTTTGGGAGGCTGAGGCAGGTGTATCACTAGGTCAGGAGATCAAAACCATCCTGGTCAACATGGTGAAACCCCATCTCTATTAAAAATATTAAAAAAAAATTAGCTGGTGGCAAATGCCTGTAGTCCCAGCTACTTGGGAGGCTGAGGCAGGAGAATTCTTTGAACCCAGGAGGTAGAGAGTGGAGATTGCAGTAAGCTGAGATCACACCACTGCACTATAGCCTGGGTGACAGTGCAAGACTCCGTCTCAAAAAAAAAAAAAAAAAAGACACACATAGGCTCAAAATAAAGGGATGGAGAAATACCAAACAAATGGGAAGCAAAAAAAAAAAAAAAAAGCAGGGGGTGCAAACCAAGGCTCTTATAAAACAAACTTTAAACAAACAAATATCAAATGAGACAAAGAAGAGCATTACATAATGGTAAAGGGACCAATGACACAAGAAGAGCTAACTGTTCTACATATATATGCACCCAATACAGGACCACCCAGATTCATAAAGCAAGTTCTTAGAGACCTGCAAAGAGACTTAGACTCCCACATAATAATAGTGGGAGACTTTAACACCCCACTGTCAATATTAGACAGATCAATGAGACAGAAAATTAACAAGGATATTCAGGACTTGAACTCAGCTCTGGACTAAGTGGACCTAATAGACATCTACAGAACTCTCCACCCCAAATCCATAGAACATACATTCTTCTCAGCACCACATCACACTTATTTAAAAATTGGCCACATAATCAGAAGTAAAACACTCCTCACAGTAAAAGCAAAAGAATGGAAATCATAACAAACAGTCTCTCAGATCACAGTAAAATCAAATTAGAACTCAGGATTAAGAAACTCACTCAAAACTGCTCAACTACATGGCAACTGAAAAACCTGATCCTGAATGACTACCAGGTAAATAAAAAAATTAAGGCAGAAATAAAGAAGTTTTTGAAACCAATGAGAACAAAGAGACAATGTACCAGAATCTCTGGGACACATTTAAAGCAGTGTTTAGAGGGAAATTTATAGCATGAAATGCCAACAAAAGAAAGCAAGAAAATTCTAAAATCAGCACCCCAACATCACAGTTAAAAGAATTAGAGAAGCAAGAGCAAACAAATTCAAAAGCTAGCAGAAGATAAGAAATAACTAAGATCAGAGCAGAACTGAAGGAGATAGAGACACAAAAAACCCTTGAAAATGATCAATGAATCCAGGAGCTGGTTTTTTAAAAAGACCAACAAAATAGATGGACAGCTAGCCATACTAACAAAGAAGAAAAGAGAGGAGAATCAAAGAGACTCAATAAAAAAAGGGGATATTACCACTGATCCCACAGAAATACCAACTACCATCAGAGAATACTATAAACACCTCTATGCAAATAAACTAGAAAATCTAGAAGAAATGGATACATTCCTGGACACATACACCCTCCCAAGTCTAAACCAGGAGTAAGTCAAATCCCTGAATAGACCAATAACAACTTCGGAAATTGAGGCAGTAACTAATAGCCTACAAAGCAAAAGAAGTCCAGGATTCGATGGATTCACAGCTGAATTCTACAAAAGGTACAAAGAGGAGCTGATACCATTCCTTCTGAAAGTATTCCAAACAACAACAAAAGAGTGAGTCCTCACTAACTCATTTTATGAGGCCTGCATCATCCTGCTACCAAAACCTGGTAGAGACACAACAAAAAAGAAAATTTCAGACCAATATCCCTGATGAACATTGACGCAAAAATCCTCAATAAAATACTGGCAAACCAAATCCAGTAAAACATCAAAAAGCTTATCCACCATGATTAAGTTGGTATCATCCTTGGGATCCAAGACTGGTTAAACATATGCAAATCAATAAACATAATCCATCACATAAACAGATCCAATGACAAAAATCATGTGATTATCTCAATAGATGCAGAAAAGGCCTTTGACAAAATTCAACACCTCTTCATGCTAAAAACTCTCAATAAACTAGGTATTGATAAAACGTATCTCAAAATAGTAAGAGCTATTTATGAGAAACTCACAGACAATATCATACTGAATGGGCAAAAACTGGAAGCATTCCCTTTGAAAACCAGCACAAGACAAAGATGCCCTCTCTCACCACTCCTATTCAACAAAGTATTGGAATTTCTGGCCAGGACAATCAGACAAGAGAAAGAAATAAAGGGTATTCAATTAGGAAGATCTGTTTGCAGATTATATGATTCTATATTTAGAAAACCCCATCATCTCAGCCTAAAATCTCCTTAAGCTGATAAGCAACTTCAGCAAAGTCTCAGGATACAAAATCAATGTGCAAAAAATCACAAACATTCCTATACACCAATAATAAACAAACAGAGAGCCAAATCATGAATGAACTCCCATTCACAATTGCTACGAAGAGAATTAAATACCTAGAAATACAACTTACAAGGAATGTGAAGAATCTACAAGGAACTTAAACAAATATACAAGAAAAAAACAACCACATCAAAAAGTGGGTGAAGGATGTGAACAGACACTTCTCAAAAGAAGATATTTATGCAGCCAACAAATATATGAAAAAAAGCTCATCATCACTGGTTAATAGAGATATACAAATCAAAACTACAATGAGATACTATCTCAGGCCAGTTAGAATGGTGATCACTAAAAAGTTGGGGGAAAACAGATGCTGGAGAGTATGTAAAGAAATAGGAAAGCTTTTACATTGTTGGTGGGAGTGTAAATTAGTTAAAACCATTATGGAAGACAGTGTGGCAATTCCTCAAGGACCTAGATTCAGAAATACCATTTGACCCAGAAATTGCATTACTGGGTATATACCCAAAGGATTATAAATCATTCTATTATAAAGACACATGTACATGTATGTTTACTGTGGCACTGTTCACAATAGCAAAAACTTGGAATCAACCCAAATGCCTGCCAGTGGTAGACTGGATAAAGAAAATGTGGCAACATATATGCCATGGAATACTATGCAGCCATAAAAAAGGATGAGTTCATGTCCTTTGCAGGGACATCGATAAAGCTGGAATCTGTCATTCTCAGCAAAGTAACACAAGAACAAAAAACAAACACCACATGTTTTCACTCAGAAGTGGGAGTGAGCAATGAAAACACATGGACACAGGTAGGAGAACATCACATACCAGGGCCTGTAGGGGTTTGGGGGACTAAGGCCAGGATAGCATTAGGAGAAATACCTAATGTAAATTATGGGGTGATGGATGCAGCAAACCACCATGGCACATGTATAACTATGTAACAAACCTGCAAGTTCTGCACATGTATCCCAGAACTTAAAGTATAATTAAAAAGAAGAAGCTAAACCCCCAAAAATATTTTACATGAAAATAATTTTTAAAAGTGGCTGAAATAAACTAAAAAGTATATTATTAAACTTATTTTAAATACTATAATAATATAAATAACATATAAAACAGATACATATTTATTCCCAGCCAATAAAAAACACGTATCATTTCATTTATTTTAAATTTATTATGGAAACCATAATTTATTAAACACTTAGTTTTTAAAATGCTGAATCATGCCATGTTTGGTTTGTTCACCAAATATATATTAAAATACAGAGTAAAATTTTAGGACATGTTAGGGTGTGCAAATGAACAAAACTGGTTTTCAAAACATATTATTTAAAATTTTAGCACTTCATAGTTAAAATAAACAGTGTTAGAAAGTTAAGGACTCAGTGTTCTATTTGTAAGCATTTCTCAATTTTTTATAACCAGGTACATGGTTTCTGTCCTCAGAAATGAAATAAAATTTGGGGTAAGATTGTCACTGTATATTTTAATAACATTAAAAAAAATCAGAATATGATTAAATGAATACAATTTCTTAAGTGCAACATGAGCCAAGCATGTATAATTAATTAATGCCAGTCTATTCATCCTGTTTATTTGTTTTAAGATCAACATTATTTTTCCTCATATTTTCTCTAGTTAATTATTAGTCCAAAATGGGTATAAATGATAAATAAATGGTTAAGAAGACGAACAACTTAAAACTGTAATAGTTAACATAAGCAGTTGTTGTTTTTACATATCACCACCAAATCAGTGACTGAAACATGAGCATATGTTCCCATATCCTTAACTGCACATGCTCACTCAGACCACATGTACAGAGGCTCTCAAAAATTTTATATAGATAAAAAGGTATTAAAATATTTTTCTTAATGTGTTTTTGTTTTCAAAAATCATATTGGAAAAAAAGTGCACTATTGCTACCCCTACCTATAAGAAAGGTTGGGATTATTTTTTTAGCCCCTGATTTGAAAATGTTGCTCTGCAAAATTCAGAATATCCTCTGTAGGATGCAGAACGTGTTCCTGCACTTCCATGAATAGGAATGACACTCTTCAAGGCAGACCATTACTTGGTTAATCATTTCCTTCCATTCAATCATTCCATTTTGAGTTTTCTAGAAAACGTTCCTTGTTCTGCTCCTGTAATCTGCCAAATGAATGTGGGTCCTTTTCATCCAGCATTCCCTTACAGATTTGAGATCATCAGTCATATCTGCCATCTCTTTACCTAAATATTCTTATTTCCCACAACCAACTCACTCTCGTACATCATGTTCTTTTATTTTATTTTATTTTTGCATGTCACTATTCTAGTTTGTTGATGTCTCCCTTGAAGTGCCATTTCAGACTTGAAGGCAATGTATCAGGTATTATGACATTTAGATTGTGCCTGGGACATAGGTGGGCTCAATAAATACCTGTTGAATGCATGAATGACGTCTTCTTTTCCTATCTTTTGTGTTTCTTTGTGTTGGAGTCAATTTGCTCTTCATGCTTGGGAACTCATTCCTCCTACCCCATGTTGCCACTTCTAGGTGAAAAGAAGAAAATGATAGCTCATCTTACTCCCAGTACCTTCCTGAATACATATCAGGCCAAAGTTTCTTAGCACACTTTTACATCTTCAACTTAGCACACTTTTACATCTTCAACTTCATTTTTTTTCTGTCTAGGAAGGCACTTTCATGGGAAGGCAGTCACTGCTGAGAGGATGATGTCTGCCTTCACAAGCCAGCCTGATTTTATATTTATATAGTCTATTTTCTTTTTGTTTCCCTTATTATTTATTTGTTAACTTCATTTTTTAAAATCTCAGCCCTTCACAGATATGCTAAAGGAAACTGGAGAAAAAAATGTTTTGCTGAAACCAGATCAGATTGTTACCTGATGGTAGTAACTTATGTGTGTAGCTGTGGAATGGGAGAAACTTTAATCAAAATGTGATGGAGATGCATAGGGAAAGTGAGATACATGGGAAGATCATTTTGAAAAAATAAAAAGCGCTTCCTAATTAGAGATTTTCCTTTTAGTGCTTGCCCTTGGATGCTCTGAGTCTCATTTTAATAAGACACATTGATCTCTTCCAGTTCCATAATTCTAGGACTTATTGGATGCCATCCCAAATACTACCTATGACATGTGGCCTAGAGGTAAACAGCATTCCCTCCTGCAGGGAAGATGACAAGGGCAGAACGTTAGTGGGAAAAAATGAAACTGTACTGAGTTTTCATAATTACATATCAAAGATAAATAAGATGGTATTCACATAAAAGTATGGGGTTAAGAAGATTTGGACGCTGGTGTTTAGATTTTTCCACCATTAAGCTCATCCAAGAAAGTGCATTGAGGAGCAATGTAAGGCAATGGTATCATCACCTCTGGAGATGAAAGTAACAGGAACAAAGGACTCTAACAATAAAAACCTGTGAAGGGCTGATTAACAAATGTGGGAAGTTAGCCTGACCACTGGTATGGTCCCCATGTTCTTCTCTCTACTTTTCCTCCAAACAGACCATTTTTCTTGAGTCACTCTTTCAGTCATTCTTTTCTGTCACTTCCCTAGACGAGATCTTAAGATTTCAGACACGTAATTCTTTTCTAAATCTCTATCAGATAACTGCAACAGGGAAAAAGCAAGGAATATACAAACAGGCCAATACAGAAAAAAATAATGTTAATTTAAGAGTAATAGTTGTGCAAAGTTCTACCAAAGCCAAAACACTCATGATGAATAACAATAATTTTAGAAAAGGTCAAAATCAGTAGTTAGTGAGATTTTTGCTGTGTGTTCTGTAACATTTGGCTTCTTTTCTTTAGAATAATGTAAGTGTTTTACATTATTTCAGAGATTTAGGAATGGCAAAAAGGGGAGCTCAAATCTACTGAGTCAGGAGACTTGGTAGACTAGTTTTCAGCGGGGCTTGGTGTCAAAGGGTTTTGTTGGGACATGGGGAAGTGAAAGAGGGAAGTTAGCTCAATACAGCTAGAAAAAAAAGACTACATATCTATTTTTCTCTCTTATCTATCTCTGTATCTATCCATCCATCTATCCATCTATCTACCTACACTGTCAGACCAAGGCCAACTCTAATTGACAGTAACACCTTAATAACCCAATTAGTCCAGGTAGTTATAGGACTAGTCAGGCTCCCAGTATAGGTGATGCTGAGTGTACAATCCCTATTAGAGAACTATCACTACCAACAGAGCTTGTTTCTCTGTGAAGATAAGAGGGCCTAACACTCCATGTCTTCTGGCATCCTTCTTTTGCACTCTCAGCCCTCCCATAGGGCTTGACCCCACCACCAAATGAGCCATGAGAATGCATAGACATATATGTAATGTCACACATTATGTATTTAATCACAGAGCAGCCAAACAAAAACAGCAGGAGAAGATTCACTCTGAATAAGAACTCTTCCAGCTGAGATAAAATAACTATATCTTGTGACAGAGTTTGGTAATCCCTGCAAAAGAATATCCCAAGGACCGTGTGCCAGCCCTTTGATATTTTGTGAACAGGATGCTCATGGCGTGATTGATACTAGAAGAGAGAAGCTGAGTGACTTCTGAGGTGGGTGATGCTGAGTACTGTAACTTCTGAGTTGAAAAAGGTTTATATTTATGAGCAAGAGTGGTGAGCATTTACTTTCATACCTAGAAAAAACAGGACACTTCTGTATAAGGACCCAAGGAGTGATTACATTTGCAGGCATAACCATGGGTCCCAGGCAGCTGAGGCTGCTATGAGAAGCAGTTCTCACTGTGTCCTTGGGGTACTGCAGAGTTGTCCTTCGGGCATGCTCTCTGTGCCCTTCAATATCTACTGCTTCACCTCCTATCCCTGACTGATAATTCAACGTGTGCCCCGGTGGGACCCAGCCCACATTAAAGTTCACTCTTAAGCCATTATCATCAGCCCTTGAAAAGAGGTTATCAAATTCAACCAGCCTTTGTGACAGGGGTCATCCATATATGGCCTGTGAGGCAAATCCTGCACCCCCCAACCTGTTTTGTAAATAAAATTTCATCAGAAGATGGCCTTACTCATTTGCTTATATGGCTATTTTCATGCTACAACAGCAGAGATGAGTATTTGCAACAGATTATATGGCCCACAATGTCTAACATATTTACTGATCTTTGTGCATGAGATGGAGAAGATTTCACAGGTTTGTATCTGGGAGAATTGTTTTCCAGCTGTTTTTGTGGCAGAAAGACCTTTATAACAGGCATAGATGGATGTTTTTAAAAATTAGTTTAATACACAAATGAGGAGGAAAATTTAGCTTGACCCACAAGTGGACCAGTGACCTCCTTCTGAAACGATCTGGTCCCCAGCCAGCTTTTTCAGAGTTCCCTTGACATCTTTGTTTCTCAGGGTACAGATTGTGGGGTTCAGCATGGGGGTGGGGTGACTACATTGCCAAAGATCTGTACTGGGGTTACCAGAACACCACTCAAAGATGGCTGGGTATAGATGAGGACACAGGGTCCAAAGAACAGTGTGACCATGGAGAGGTGGGAAACACTGGTGGATGCCGCCTTGCGTCTCCCTTTGGCAGAGTGCATCTTTAGGATTGCAGTGATGACGCAGATGTAGAAGGCAAGGATGAGAAGGAAGCAGGTCATGGGCACAAGGCCAATGTTGGTGAAGCTCACTGTCTGGATAATAGGGGTGTCATCACCTGCTAATCTGACTATGGGGAAGATGTCACAAAAGAAATAGTCCAGCTCATTAGAATCACAATATGGCAGTTGGAAGGTCAATGTAGTGAGAACTGTTGCATGAAAGGAGCTTGTAAACCAGGTGCTGGCTGCTAGCAGGACACACACCCGGTGGTTCATGATGATGGTATAGCGCGGTAGGTAACAGATGGCAGCAAAATGATCGTAGGCCATTACCATGTAGAGCAGGCACTCAGTGCTGCCTAGGAAGTGGTAAAAAAAAGACCTGGCACATGCAACCTCCCAGGGAGATAAGTCGGCTTCTCACCAGCAAGTTGGCCGGCATCTTTGGAGTGCTCACAGAAGAGAAACCAATGTTCAACACAGAGAGATTACAAAGAAAGAAATACATAGGTGTTTGGAGGTGGGAATCAGACATCACAGCTAAGAGGATGAACAGATTTCGTAGCAGCATGCAGAGGTAGAAGATCATGAACACGACAAAGAGCACAGTTTCCTGCCCCTCTGTGTGGGGGTTGCCTAACCGGATGAACTCTGTAACCGAAGTGTAATTCTTTATCTCCTACTTTGGAGATAGATGTTATCCTGAGAAGAGGGAAAACGGCAACAAGGTGATGCTCCAAGGGACCAATTTCACTGCTTGCTCTCAGTAGTTTCACGAGGAAACAGCAATCATAGATCCTATTAATGAAAGGATGATGTTTATTGTCACTGTAGGATCAGCAGATATCCCCAGGAACAGGTGTGGTCTCTGGGAGTGAGACTGGATCCCGGCAACTTGACTGGTATGAACAGATTTTCGTTTACTATCATCAGGTAGAGAAGAGCAAATGACAGAGAGTAGGAGTGTTGAGGACTAAGAAAGGCATAGAAAGACAAAAAAGAAAGAAACGGAAGTAGAGAAAACATGAGGAAAAAGATGGGGCACATTTATAGTTTACATAGAATTTTCATAGCCATTTTCTAGTTAAATCTTCATGGAATCTTGTAAGATAGGTGTTGATATTTTTATTTCACAGCTGATAAAGAAGCCATGATTCATGGGAACTAAATAACTTGTTCAAATTCCCATATATAGCTCATGGCAGATCCCAGATTAGAACCTAAGGACTTCAAATTTATTATACTGTAATTGGGAAAGGAGAGAAATGAGCTATGGAAATGCAGATATGGGGAAAATTAATGTATTTTCTGAACTGAAAATGCCTCAAAGATAACTTAGTTCAATCGTTTATTTTTTTCCTTTGGATTTTCTTATACATATTTTTGCCAAGTTGGCTTTGAATTACTCCCTGATAATTCTTGTATTAACCCTTTTTTCAGGTCGGTCAGCACTCTGGACAGTTATTCAGTGACAAGTGTTACCATTACATTTCAAAGAAACGTTGGTAACACTATAATATGAGACTGAACTTGTTTTATTTATAAAACTATAAGAAGGCTTCCATATTGATTTCCACTATGCATTGCGGAAAATTGTCTCTTTTGTTTTAAAGTTTCTACGAAAAACAGGTTCTTACATGTATCATTTATGACTATTAAATAGTTTCATCATTTTGTGTTCAACTATCACTCGGGCCTATCAAAGCATCTTTATATTTTCACTCTATCATCTACTATAGACCATATTTTTAGTATGATATTCTTTATGAGGTCTTTTAATTACTACCTGTAAATCCTTGCCCACACAGAGGCATTAATATTTTTATTTCAAAGGAACTGGTGAAACTCTGTTTAAAATGGGAACAAATTCTCCTTTACTAAAAGAATTAAGGATACTGTACATACTTTACCTGATTTGTGTTGGGAAGAGAACCAGATAATCTTTGATGATCATGTCAATTCAACCTAATTCTGGAGTGGGATTTTATTTAGCAATGTACAGATGTACACACAATTTTTTTCAGATCTGTGAATAAAGTAAGTCACTTAAAAGATAGAATATTTCATAAGGTTCTGGAGAGATTTTGTGTTACAAAGGGGATTAAGAAAGGACAAATTACATGACATACCTGGAGTAAAACATTCACTGCTCTTTAATCTACCACATGAACTCAGTTGGACTTAATGTTTCAAACAGTTTTTCTCACATAGAAAAGGTAAACAATTCTCAAGTGCAAAATCAGGGTTAATATATATAATAAATCAGGAAATCAGATTATTAGCTTTTAGTTAATCCATCATACATACAACCTTATGTGATTTCCTCTTCTTTCCATCAGTGAGTAATAATACTTCTTAAAATTTTATGATAGAATAGACCGTGAAACATAATTTAGAGCACGCATTTTTTTCTTGAGAGGGAGTCTCGTTCTGTTGCCCAGGCTGGAGTACAGCGGTGTGATCTCGGCTCAATGCAATCCCTGCCTCCCAGGTTCAAGTGATTCTCCTGCCTCAGCCTCCCAAGTAGCTGGGATTAAAGGCACCCACCACCACACCCAACTAACCAGCACACCTTTTGTGATGACATTATTTTGTTTTCTTTTTATTAAAAATTTGGACCAGTAGTATTTCTTCTTTTGAATCAACAGAATCAATTGTATTGATTCTACAGGTTCAAGAGTTTGAGAAATGGTGAGAGATTACTAAATTAGGGTTGAGGAATTATAACACAAAATGAGGCAAAATTTTTAAAAACGTAGACATGAATGAGAAAAAAAAACCTCATTCCTATAATGCTAAGTTATTCTCTTTATCCAGTAAGCACATATTAATTGTATTCTATGATTAGAAACTGTGTGAGATGCTGAGATACCAAAACTAATCATTCAGACTCTTCTATCAAGACACACAAAGACTAAAGAGAAAATGAAATGTAAATAATTAAATAAATATGATACAATGTAATAACTGTATCATTAAAGTTATTTTTGTGGTGTATTTATGAAATAATACTTCCTGTTGAAGTTTATAAGGAAGTCTTCACAAAGGAGGAAAGTGTCCAAGTTCTGTACTGTGAAAGGCCACATCTAAAGGAATAAAATAGTTGGCTTTAATTAGGGACACAAAATGACAGACTTCATATGTGAAATAAATGATTCGGTAGCAATCAATGTCAATATGTTTTACAGGGTCAATAGTCTAGAGCTGGGGAAACAAGAATCTAAAGCAACTATCCAGACAAAAGAAGAAATGATAAATTCATGTAGACTTTATCAAGTAGAATTGATGTCTTAGTAAATAATAGAAAGGCTAGGTGAATAGTAGTGCTATTAAATGATACATGGAATTAAGTGAATTATAGAAAGAATATCTAGTTTTTTCAGGTAAGATAATAGGATTATTTTTGTGCTACTGACCTTGAGGAGGTTTTGTTAGGCCATTCTTGCATTGCTATAAAGAAATACCTGAGACTGGGTAATTTGTTTTAAAAAGAGGTTTAATGGGCTCACGGTTCTATAGGCTGTACAAGTATGGTGCTGGCCTCTGCTTGGTTTCTGTGGAGGCCACAGGGAGCTTTTACTCTTGGTGGAAGGTGAATCAGGAGCAGGCCTGTCACATGACGAAGGCAGGGTCTAGAGAATGGGAGGGGAGGTGCTTGATATCATCAGAACTTACTATCGCCAGAACAGTACCATGCTGTGAGGAATCTGCCCCCATTACCCACACACCTCCCACGAGGCCCCAATTTCAACACTAGGAGTCAAAATTCAACATGAGATTTGGTGGGAACACATAGTCAAACTATATCAGAACCTATGCTCCAACTGATTGACGATGTCTTAAAGGCAGTTGGATACATAACTCTAAAACTAAAGGGTAGGGTTTAACATGTACCTAAAGACAGGAAAGTAAATCAGATTACTTTTTGGGTGCACAAGAAGATCTGAGAGCACTTGGGAAGTATGAGGAGTCCTGAGCACCTCTTCTACTTCTCGCTCCTCACCATTCCTCATATTATTCTTTGGTTCAGATGCAGTTAAAATCAGTACATTTACTTAAACAAACACTAAGAACAACTAATAAGTATTTTTTCACTCATTGTGAGCTAGAAAGACACCTTTCTAAGCCCTTTATATATATTAATTTGTTTAATTCTCTTAACAATCATCTGTAGTAGATGCTATTATAATATTATTACAAATTTGTAGAAGAATAAACTGAGTCATAGAAGGTCGAGTAAGTTGCCCAAGTTTTAGACAGTAATTTCTGGAGCAAAATAAAAATAGAGATCTGGTAATGTCTCAGAGTAAGGAAGAGTCACATAGCTACAGTTGGCCCAATTTGATTTCTGTTTTTTTTTCTTTTCTTTTCTTTTTTTTTTAGTTTTTTAAGAGCTTCACTCTAGATTCTAACTGTCCTTGTGAGTTGGAGAAAAGCAAGTCTTATACAGTTGTGTGAATGAGATTTCACAGACTGAGTCAAAATCACTGACTTTTATGTAGGGAAGTCTATCAAGACGATGGTTTACTTCATGTGTGATATTGAAGTTAATTCCAGAAAATGACACCTTGAGCAATGCTAGTCATGTGAATGAGCCTGCAGGGACAAGAACATTTTAAGTGTGTTTAGATGATGACACTAAATTTCTTCCTTTTAGTAAGTGCCCAAATTCATGAGCACAAAATGCCAGTCAGCATTTCACAGTCCAGGAGTCCAAATCTTAAGGTTCCAATGGATAATCCTGTGACAAAATTCCTTAACTGAAGGCATACCTTTACCATCATGAAATAAAAGAGGGCCACAGAGAAGTCATATATATTGGGGCTAATGTATAATAAATTTTAGGTGATTAAACCTGAAAGGAACCAGAAAGATTTTCTCACTTAATGTCTCAAATATCAGGTAAATAAATAGAGGTAAGCAGAAAAGAAATTTCCACAAAGTCAGTATTAAAAATTGGACCCAATATATGAAGTATCTTGTGATTCTGAATCAGTTCAGTCTAAACCTTTATGATCCTTTGATATCATATTCAACATTTTATGGAGAGTTGTATGCTTATAGAACACACACATTTTTCTGGGGAAATGCCCAATAATATTCTTGTGTTTTTTAATGAAACCACAGTCATCAAAATGTTGAGGAACTACTACTCAACAGACTCAACTAAAAAAGTGATACATTAAATCTGTGATTGAGCAGATTAGAGCAAAGATTAAACAATAATTTTTGTTCATTTTCTATGAAGAAACAGTGAAACACTTAAAGCTAGCCCATTTAGAGCATATGGTGAAAAAGGAGAAGAAAAAAGAGATGCAGAAAGGGCAAAGAAGAAGAAATAGAGGGATGAGAAAACATAAAAGAAAAGGGAAAGAGAGTAAGAAAGAGAGAGAGAGAAGCTAAATATGTAATAAAATTATAGGCTTAAACCTTTCATGTATATCATGTTTTGGTCCAAGTCAAATAGAGGCTTATTCTCTTCTATCCTTCTACTACCACTTATTGATGATTTTATGGGTCACCTTATGAAGAAAGGGTTCTACAGACTGATTCAGTCTTGGCACCTAGAATTGTGGTTTTTCTATGCCTTTATCCTTGAGCTACTCAAGTTCTGTGCAAATAAACCCCTAAACCCATTGATCCTCTGGTCCTTTCTGAAGGCTTTAACGCCTCTCCCAAGAGTGGATCAGAGATTTAAATAGAGCTGGCATCACTATATGTCCTGATCCAATGAAGTCTGTCTTGAGTCCCTAAGGCTCAGAGATTGCATCATTTTCTCATTAATTAGTTTGGAGAAACTAAAGATTTTCTTTTAACTAGGACATATCTAATTGGTTCATTTACACAGGATGATGAAACTTTTACTCAGGACCACTCTGGAAGATCTATCAGACACCTTAGAGAACATTCACTTTAACTCAACTGGTCAATTTTACCTGAAAAGCAAAGAGATGGCCAGGTGCGGTGGCTCACGCCTGTAATCCCAACACTTTGGGAGGCCGAGGCGGGTGGATCGCCAGGTCAAGAGGTCGAGACCATCCTGGCCAACATGGGGAAACCCCATCTCTACTAAAAATACAAAAATTAGCCTAGCGTTTGCCACGTGCCTGTAGTCTCAGCTACTCGGGAGGCTGAGGCGGATGAATCGCTTGAACCCAGGAGGCGGAGGTTGCAGTGAGTCGAGACTGCGCCACTGTGCTCCGGCCTGGCGACAGAGCAAAACTCCGTTTAAAAAAAAAAAAAAAAAAAGCAAAGAGATAGTCTTCCTTCAAAAATTTTCCTTCCTGACTCTTTCAAAACTCTCAGTGACTGGCAGCTCTCCAAACCAATGATTGCTATATGGCAACAAGAGCATAACATTTTGAATCATAAGTTCTGGGTTCAAATCTTGATCATGCAATTATTGATATATAAGAATGTACAGGTTACTTAAACTGTGTCAGTGTCACTGAATTTCTTTAACTACAAAATTGAAATTATGATAATTCTCACATATATTTTATGAATTTCAAATGAAATACTGTGTGCAAAGACTTTTTTGAAATATAAATTCTCTGCAAATGTGAAGAAGTGTTTAATTATTTTTATTTAACAACCACTATTAAAAATGGTTGGCATCATGTCTTGAAGAGATCTATACTATCAAACTTCTTAACAAGATTGTTGAAATATAATCTACATACCAGAAACTCACCCTTTTAAAGTGTAGAATTCAATTATGTTTTGTAAATTTATACTTTTACAGCAATTCCTTAATCCAGTTTTAGAATATTTCTGTTACTCTGAAAGGATTATTGGCCGGGCGCAGTGGCTCACACGTGTAATCCCAGCACTTTGGGAGGCCGAGGTGGGCGGATCATGTAGGTCAGGAGTTGGAGATCAGCCTGGCCAACACAGTGAAACCCCCCCTCTCTACTAAAGATACAAGAAATTAGCCAGGTGTGGTGGCAGATGCCTGTAGTCCCAGCTCCTTGGGAGGCTGAGGCAGGAGAATTGCTTGAACCTGGGAGGCGGAGGTTGCAGTGAGCCGAGATTGTGCCATTGCCCTCCAGCCTGGGAGACACGGCAAGACTCCGTCTCCAAAAATAAAAAAGAAAGGATTCTCCATGCCCATCTGAAGTTTCTCCCTGTTCCTACCCTTAGCCGTAGGCACCCACTAATCTACACTCTGTCTCTATTGATTTGTTTTTTCTGGGCAGTTCTTATAAACAGAATAACACAATATAAGGCCTTTCGTATCTGATTTCTTTAAGTTAGCATAATGTTATCAAGATTTTTGTGGCTTTTATCAGTTCTGCATTCCCTTTTGTGATTCACTAGTATTTCACTATATGAATATACCACATATTTATCATTCACTTATAGACATATAAGCTTGTCCCGCTTGTGGCTATTAACAATATTGTTATGAAAATTTGTGTACGAGTTTTTTTTTTTTTTGTGGCCATATGTCTTCAGTTCTCTTGGGTATATATCTGTACATGAAATGCTGAATGTAGACTATTGGTATTTAGATTTAAGTTACACACAGAAGGAAAAGAAATTCATACTTATTAATTTGCTTACATGTATGTTGTTTCAAACACAAAGCTAGATATAAACTCTTGTTTACAACATTTCTATGGTAATAAAAATGAACCAATGCAAGAAAACAAATATAGAACCAATAAAATTCTAATAAAGAACATTAATTTGATCAAACATGTTGTATTTCTGAAACCAAATCATTGATATTGAATTTTATAATAAAATATTTATATTTGTGAGTCTTATGTTTTACATGTCAATTTGATTCTACAATTCAAAGTATATTTGGCATTCTTTTGAGTCATATTTCTTGCCCTTGTAATCTTACTTCTTTTAAAAATGACTTTTTTGATTTATCAGAAAAATATTCTTACTGGCTAAATAATTAAATTTTAAAGAAAATAGAATTAAATTTTGAGAGAAAACTATCAATCCAAAATGGTCTTCAGATTATGGTAGGAGAATTCTCCAAGGAAGAGTGGTGTCGAATATCAGTATAACAACCGTAGTAGGAATAGGTTAATCCTAGAATATGTGGAGATAGCTCTAAATGACCAAACGCCATCACAGGTTGTTGTACATACCATAGGAGGGCAAAGGAAGGTGTATCAAAGGAGAAAAGCAGACATTCCTTCCCACTAATGTTGTGGTGTTATACAAGTCCCAGAACTTAGAATCAACTCTGAAAAGATGAAGAAGAGGACAGAAAACTCAAAATTGACTGAGTTTACTTAAAGGCAACTAGATTATTTTTTCTTATTACTTGACAAAAACGAAATCTTGGAAAAAAATGAGCTCAGTTTAAAAAAAAACAAAGGAAGTTACATTTTTGTATATCTGAGTTTGTAGCATCTGAACAATAGTTTACCCATTTTGCATCTTCTGTTGCTCCCCAGGAGGTATGACAGTGACTTCAATTCTATTATGCCATATATCTGGGTGTGAATCAAAGGCCTAAAAATATGACGACTGGAGCAGAATTACGGGCAGAAGATAATAGGCCTAGTTAAATTTAAGGGACTTTGAAAATTATTTGACCAGTGTATTTCACTGGCAACATTTTCAGTGACCTTAAAGCTTACATCTAATTTCACAGGGCTCAGTGAACTAGCTTTGTCTGTTGCTAACTCACTGGGTCCTCTCTCGAAAGGTCTCCATGGAAACCAAATGCAGAGAGGAAAGGAAAAGCACAAAAAGGTAGCCTAACAATTAATTTCAAGCTTGCTGTTTTCTTTTCCTTGGGTCCTGACTATAGAAATAATAGCTTTAGCATGGCTAAATAAATATTATTTATATCAAATAAATATAAATATATAATACTGTAAGTATAAATACTGTAAAATTCTATTCTATAATAATAATATAAAATAAAAATAATGTATACTATATAATAATACAATACTATAAATATAAAATATGAAATATTCTTTTTTTAATTCAAGAAAAAAATAAGAACTAATGACATTTTTCTCATTTTCTTCTTATTTCTATGCCTTAGCCTCTCCCGGATTTTTTTCTCTAAAACCAACTGTTATTTCCAAATTTTCAAATTCTAGAAGCCAATGAAACAAAATTTGAATGTCATGTCTTCCCTCAGGCCTATCCCAATATACCTAGATCAAACTAACCTTTCTCATTTGAACCCACTTCAAATTTTAACTGATAATATATAATTTGTTGCATAGTTCCTTTTATAAAGACCTCTAATTCATTTATTTTTTCCATAGCTCCTAGCTAAGTGTCTGTAGATCCTCAATGCTTGTGTGCTGCGTTAATATATCAGCTAGTTAAAATAAGAGGAAACCTACTTTTCCCCCAGATCTCTTGATGAGAAGCAGAACTCCCAATGTAGTGTACTCGTTTTTGTGCACTCATTTAGCTATGTAGAATTTTTTTCTCATTTAAAAGAGCTGTGTTTATATTAGCGATCTCTGAGGTCTCTTCTATCTCAAAAGTTATGTTTAATAATTATATATAAAAATAAGATATGATTACGGTGTAAGTAGGTAAGCTTTTGTTGTGAAGTCTAGTCTAAATGTTTCTCATTAATTCTACTCACCATTGGCTTCCAAGTAGATAAGGCCAGCTCTATAAGTAATAAAACTGGCAGAGGCCTGAGGGCTGCCTACATATTGGATATCATTTACGAGGAGATATCCAACTCAATATTAAGAATAGTTAATAGACTTTCAGCTCTGCTCAGGCTCTTGTGCTGAACCACTGCAGTAGAAATAAAGATGGGATTAATGGTAGAAGACATATGGGGCACACAGTGCCTATTCTTGGGGAATTTGCAATGTATTCAGTAGATAAGACAAATACAAAGATAATTATAGAAGCTTATTCAAAATTAAACAAGATCAATGGAAGACTTAAATCCTGAATTCAATTTCAATCCATTTCTTAAAGTAACCTTGGATAGCAGAGAACTTCACTTTGTTCTCACTCTTTCCGTGTTATTTTGTGTATGTTGTTTGGTGTCTCTGTATCCTGTTGTTTTATCATACATTTTTTTAAAAAATCTTTACATGACATTTAAGGTCCCATCCACGTATAAGAACTTAAGCATTTATCTGTTTATTTTGATAGAGATGGTTGGTTATAGTGGACTCCAAAGGATTTTTCTAATATTTGATTAAAAGCAACAGATTTCATTCTATTGGTATATTATCAAAATTGTTACTTTGGTTAATTATATTTGTGTGTGCATGTGTGTGTGTGCATGTAGCGTATGTGTTTCTTTGTAAATATTTAGGGTAATTAAATACTACTTAATGTCATGAAAATAAGAACATAAAGTGCCTCTAACTTTGGGGCTTCAGAATAGTGGGGAGGTGGTTTGTCATGCGATATACTGGTATACTACATCTTCACAGCAAGTACTGAGGGAAAAAATTTAATCTATGAGGACTGTCATGGTTAATAGTCCCTCTTGAAATTAACACTGAGTCTCAGATTGCTTACCCTGGCCCTGCTGCTCAGTTTAATTGTGGAGTTTTAATTGAGCTTTTCACCATGTGCTGGTCAAAGCCAGTTCTCAGCAATGAAATATGATTGACAGATTCCACTGATGCTTCTTTGAAGTGAGAAAAGTTCACACTCAGAATATGCAGCCACTTAGAGCTTTGACATTTAAAACTCCATATTTTTGCTGTTCTTTCTTGTCAATTCCAACCAAGGCTATTTAACTGCATTGCAATTGACAAGTGGCATTTTTACCACTAACTCCCCCAGGAGAGGTAATGTTGTAGAAAAGCTAGTTTTTTGAGGGCTTTTTTTGGCAGTGCGTGGGGGAAAGGTTGCTTGTTTGCTTTTTAATGCAGTGATTTAGAAAAAATCTTCCTCACTTTGGAAATACTGAAAAAAACTGATGTGAATGAAATTATCCATGAACATGTGTCTGCAAAGCAGACTGTGTATTAACATGTATGTGTACACTCATGATTAGTTTTTCCTTGGAAGTACAATTACAGAGTGAATCCAAGACATAAACACTGTAACAAGCCTTCTTGCGTTAACTAAATAATCTTTAGCTCATGACACAGCTCACAAATGGAAACCAACAATTAAAGGGCAAAATAGTCAAAATCATAATAAGCGTTAAAAGCATCTTGCAGAATTGAATACCTTTGAGATTAATTAACTAACAAAAAAATTTCTTCTCAATGATTCCCTTCGAGAGATTCTATAGCTTGCTCTAAGTGATACGAGAAGTTTTTGTAAATGTGTTTCCTGCCAGGAACTTTCCATTATCCAACTGAAAAAACAATGCCCATTTTCTGAGTTTTAACAAATGATGTTCATAGGAGTAACTATGGAAAGCATTCGCTTTGGTCAATAGTACACATCATACATTGTTCATGACAGGCATTGGAGCAGAGCTGGGTTTCAAAGTGAAAGGAAATAAGGGATGAAGGCAGCAGGACATGTGTGTTATTTCGAGCAAGTTGCCCAAGCTCTGTCTCATTTTTCTAAAATGTAAAATACAGATAATAACAATAAGTACTTACCTCATAGGGTTATTACGAGACCCAATGAGACAAGATTGTAAAGAACTAAGCATTGTGTTCAGAGCATGGTAAATGCTCTATAAATCTTAGCTAACCACAAGAAAACATTACATTTGTTTTTGGTGTCTCAAACATTTCCTGATGGTAGCTTTATCTTGTTCCATTTACACTTACAATTTTAATAAACCTATCAATTTGCTCATCTAGTCTAAGTCCTATTCAATACAATGTAACCTTTAATCTTGTACTGTTGAAAGTGTTAAATTACTTTGACAAATTCTTAATTTCTTGCAGTATTTACAAGCGACACTTGTCATTTCTCATGTTTCCTGAGGATATGAGGCAAATTGAGAACAGGGTCCTTTTCTCTGCTTTTTTTTCTTACTAAGTCTTTGTTTATATCCAGCTATAATTTGTCAGCATAGCTAAAGGCCAAATATACAATGGGTTGACACAGACTGTGTAATTCCAATATCTATTACTTTTGTGGGGCCACATGTTCAAGGGATCAGCATTTCAGTAACTTCATTTGAAGGAAAAGTAATTCTGAGAACTATAACGGGAAACAAAGCCTCATTCAATTTTACTCCAACCCAACACATTGCATAAGTATAAAATAACTTTTAAAGTGAGTATTTGAAATCAAATTGAAAGCTTCATCATATACAATATTCAATACTGGTTATGGTGGTTAATGTTACGCGTCAACTTGACTGGACACTGATGCCCAAATATTTGGTCAAACAGTATTCTGGGTGTGTTTGTGAGGATGTTTTTTATGAGATTGACATTTGAATGAGCAGACTGAGTAAAGCAGATTGCCCTTCCTAACGTGGGTGACCCTCATCCAATCAGGCAAAGGCCTGAGTAGAACAAAAGCACTAAGAACGATAGAACTTTTACACTTTAACTGATTGACCTCAAATATGGGACTTCTCCTGCTCTCAAGCTAAAACTTACACCATTGTCTTTCCTGGTGCTCAGGCCTTTGGATTCAGACTGAACTTACACAGTCAGTTCTACTGGGCCTCCACTTGCCAACTGCAGCTCTTGGGACTTTTCAGCTTCCATAGTCATGTGAACCAATTCCTTATCATCTTATATATATATTCCTCGTGGTTCTGTTTCTTTTATGAAGCCTGGCTAACACATTAATTTTGTACTACACGCTAAGCTCTGCACTAAGCTCTTTGCATGGATAACATAATTTTTTCTTCACAATAACCCTATGAGTTAAGTATTTTTATCCTCCTTGTAATACATTTGATAAGACTGTACTCAAAGAGCGTGTCTAAGGCCACACAAATGATCAGTGACTTTGTGGAAACTTAAAGTCAGATCTGTCTGACCACAAAGCCCAGCACATTCTTAAACACTGCCACTAGTATTCCTGAAGAGTCGTTTCCAAAGAAAAAGCCTGTAAGTTGACCACTAATTTTCTTTCTTTATTTTTAATTTTATTTTATCTATTTTAGGTTTAGGGGAACATGTGCAGCTTTGTTATATAGTTGCTCTTTTCATGGGGGCTTGTTGTACAGGTTAGTCTGCCACCCCGGTACTAAGCCTAGTACCAGATGGTTCCTTTTTCTGATCCTCTCCCTCCTCTGATCAGCCTCCATCCTCAAATAGACCCCAGTGTCTGTTGTTCTCCTCTTTGTGTCCCTGAGTTCTCATCAAATTTAGCTCCCACTTATAAGTGACAATGTGTGATATTTGGTTTTTTGTTCTTGTGTTAATTTGCTAAGAATAATAGCCTCCAGTTCCATCCATGTTCCCACAAAAGACATGATCTCATTCTTTCTTTATGGTTGCATCACATTGCATGGTACATAGGTATCACATTTTCTTTGTCTAATCTCTCTTTGTTGGTCATTTAGGTTGATGCCTTGTCTTTTCCATCGTAAATAGTGCTGCAGTGAACATTCACAGGCATATGTCTTTATGGTAGAAGTAGCATACCTCAAAATAAGAGACTTCTATGACAAACCCACAGCCAACATCATTCTGAATGGGCAAAAGTGAGAAGCATTCCCCTTGAAAATAAGCACAAGGCAAGGATGTCCTCTCTCAACATTCTTATCCAACATAGTATTGGAAGTCCTGGATTGAGCAATCAGGCAAGAGTCATCTGTCTTATTTTCTTTACCTCTCTGTTCTTAATTAGTGGTTAAAAATCATTTTGTCAATCTTATTTTGACATAGTGAGATAACGTTTTATGCCATGATATAAAGCTGAAATACAGAAAAAAGAAATTATATCTAAGATGGGAAAACTTTAAAGAAAATGACATGCCAGCTTGGGTGTTGAAGGATGAGTTGAAATTTGTCCAGCAGAGGAATCAGGGAAGGGTATACCAAGAAAAGACATTAAAATGTATGAAGTCATACAATTGTGAATGAATCTATTTTAAGTGTTTTTACGTCTTCTCTACAATCTGCACAGAATTAATCATTTCTGCCTTCATTTTGCTTTTCTACATTCCATATGCTTTCAGTAAATATTTATCACGTATTATTTTAATTATTTCTATATCTGCCCCCCATCCTTAGCTATGAGCTTCATAAGAATAAGACATATAGATATTTGTAACTTCAGTGCTTAATGTAATACATATTAAACAGATACTTATTTATTGAAAGAACAAATTAATGTTCGAATAAAAATATGAAGTGATGTATTTAAAGAATGGCAAGAAGGAGAGAGATGGGGTGTTACTGGGTGAACTTATGGCTTTGGAGAGACTAAAGAGATAGGTTGGTTTTGATCGTTAATTCTGCAGATACAGTACTGAATTATTTTAATTCAACGTATAAGCAAAAAGCAATTATTGAAAATCCAAAAGAAACAGAGTAGTATTATGTGGTTTGCATTCTGGAAAGATACTACTTTAGGATATGAATGAATCTTAGGACCTCTGTCCACATCTCCTCAGCCCACTCCAGAAATCATCTTCAGAGAATTTTTTTTGTGTGCTAAGGGATCCCCATGTCTTCTACCTAAAGAAGTCTCTCGCCACAGAATTCTTTTCAGCTTACATATAGAAAGCAGGCCAGAGCACCTAATTAATACTTTCAAAAACATCCACCAACCAATGCAGGGTAAAAATACCCCAGCTTCCTTTGCACCCCAGTGGGACAGCTTGGAAGTTATTATACGCTGTATTTCAGAGGGTCCCAGTGGGATTTAGCCCCAGTTCACAGTGGTAAACCATAGGCACACTTAGTTGGCTATTCTTTCCTGTCTCTTTCTCACTCCCTTATCAGATAATGCTTTCTGGGATTATCTTCCAAATTAATTGCTTAGGCCCAAACCTTTGTCTCCGTGTCTGCTGTTAGACAAATCTAAGCTCAATAAAATGTTCTGTTTCTGTATGCCCTAGTAGAAGGAAATCTTGAAGAGAGTTTGGTGAAGGTATCTTCGTGTCACATGTATACATATTAACAGGTAGGAAAAACTCACCAAAACGTGTTTATTTAAAATAAACGAGTTCTGTGCTAGGTGTGGTATCTCACACCTATAATCTCAGCACTTTGGGAGGGTAAACTGAGAGGATAATTTGAGCCCAAGAATTTGAGACTAGCCTCACCAGCATGGCGAAACTCTGTCTCTACAAAAAGTACAAAAATTGGCCAAGCGTGGTGGCCTATGCTGGAGATCCCAGCTACACAGCAGGCTGAGAATCACTTGAGCCCAGGAGGTAGAGGCTGCAGCTAGCTGTGACTGCACCACTCCACTCCAGCCTGGGACACAGAGTGAGACCCTGTCTCAAAACAGAAACAAAACAGAAAACAGTTCTTTCATTTTGGAAATTTATACTTATTTACTTATGGATAAAACCAGCAGCAAATACATGTTTATATATTCATACAATGAGACATGACAGTTTGGCAATAATGAGTTAATTTCAGACATATGCAATACATAATTATGTTAAGTGAAATAAGTCAGGCACAGAAAGATAAATACTGCATATTCTCACTCATATATGGGAGCTAAAATAATTAGGTTCATAGAAGCAGAGAGTAAAATTGTGGTTATTAGGGGCTTGGAAGGGGAAAGGAAAGGGGAGGATAAGAAAAGGTTGGTTGATAGATATGAAGTTACAGCTAGATGGGAGGAAGTTCTAGTGTTCTATAGCACTGTAGGGTAAATATAGTTAATGATAATTTACCACGTACTTTCAAAAACTAGAAGAGAGGCTTTTGAATATTCACAACACGAAGAAATGATAGATGTTTGAGGTGATGGATAGGCTACTTACCCTGATTTGATCATTATACGCTGTGTTCACATATTGAAATATCACTCTGTGTCCCATATATGTACAGTTATTATATGTCAATTAAAAATAAAAGGGGAGGAAATTGAAATACATATGCAATATTCAAGTTAAAAAAAGCCAATTTCAGTAGAATTATATTAATAAAAGCTCAAAGCTTTGCAATGAAGTGTTACCAACAGAGGTGTTTAGGGACACAAACATAGCAGGTAAAATGCAAATAACAGCAAGGGAATAATAAACACAAAACTTGGGAGAGTGATCACTTCTAGTGAAAAAAGGGTGTGCGATCAGGCTGAGGTCTACAGGGAACTTCCAAGGCACTAGCATTACCCTTTTCCTTAAACTAGGTAATGGGATACACATGTTCATTGTATCATTGTATCTCAGTTCCTCATATTTCACATATTTTTCATGAATATTAGTTTCTAAATGTTTAATATTTAATAAAAACATTTTAAAAAACAGACATCCAACAGGACAATAAAGAATGGCTTTTTGATGGTATCATTACTGTAGGTTATTAGTGAGACAATAATTAAAATAATATTTTTAAACAAAACATAAAATAAAGGAATGATATGTAGTAGGCTCACCAATGTAGCACTCCAACAATAACAGGTATTGTTGCCTCTCTTACCCTAAGTGAACTAATGCAACATATAATGTAATAATGCTATTCTCTTAGCTTGACTAATTATTTTTCCAAAGGTGGAGTCAGTATCCTTGACCAAAGTAACTGCAAATTGAGTGACTGAAAACATTATTTCGGACTGGTTATTCATTCATTTCAATCAATTTGATTTAGAACAAACCAGCAAGGACCCGGAGAGAGCAGAAAATAGACAGAACAGGTCCCAAATCCGGTGAATGCTCCTTTGAAAACTCTTCACAGTCTTTCCCTGCCATTTCAGTGGCCATCACCTTAGCTTCACTTTTGGTGTCCACATCATAAGTTTCCATTTGGGATGCCCCCATCATAGTTTTGCACTCTTGGGACTGCAGGAAAAACAGAATACCTAAGTGAAATTCAGAACAGGCATCAGTTTTGAAAAAAAAAAAAAAATTAGAAAGGAGCGAAAACAAACAGTTACTGGGGAATACAGGAGTGTCTTGCAAAAAAAAAAAAAAAATTGGGAGAGAACAAAGAAGCCTTTAAAGAAACTAGAATTCACTTGGCATCAGGTCTTGGTTGTCTCTCTTAGGCCATGCTTGAAGCCATTGTCTCAGGAAAAGCTGTGCTGGAGCCTCTTCTACTCAAAACATCCTCTGATCCTCTGCTTCAATGTTCTTGTTCTTCTCTGGTCTCGCTGGTCTTGACACTTAATTTTTTGTCTTGCTTTGCCCCTGTGGATTAAATATTTTTCTGGATGGTCTACCTGGTTTGAGGTTTTTCCTTTGACACTTTTTCTCAAGTTCTTCTTACACTACTTCTTAGATTATAGAATACAGAAAAGTCTCATCTCACCCTGACACCCAACATGGGCCTGCACACCTCCAGGCTGGGACTGGCATTCTAGGCTCATGGTTATGTGGAAAGAGAACTCAGACACTACCCAGAGACCTAAGAATAGCATCTCAGAACCTCTGGGATGAGTAGAGAGGTCAACTTGTTTAAGGAGATAAGGATACAGTTTTATTTTTTTCAAGACATTAAATCCAATGAACAAAGAACTGAGCGGAGAAGAACCCTGCAAACAGAAGGCATAGTAAATTTTATTTTTCCTGGAAAGGCATTTAGTCACAAATGGCAAATAGTTAAAAGATACCTACCTAAATAATTATCTCTCACCACCCTCCCCCCACATATAAAGACTGAAAAGTATGTTGCCACTCCTTGGAAAAGACTCCTCAACCATTCTTAATCTGGGAAAAACAAACAACAAAACATTATCAATCTTCAACACCTTTTCTGTAAGGCCCTTTCTTCAAGTGAGAAAAACGTACTCCAGATTTTCTGCCGTATTTTATGTCTTGATCACAGTTTAATGATGGGATGTTCTAGTTAGTTGTACGTCTGTTTTCTTCAGCAGACTCTGACTTCTATGCAGCTGGGGTCATATCTTTTTCATTTTGCATTCCTCAGCCTTGCACAGAGTTATTCATCAAACAACATCTGAATGAGTGAAAATTTGGAAAGGAATCAGATCCCATCTTTTATCTTTACAAATACATCTGTTTTTACTGACTGTGCAGCTTCAACCAGTACACTGATGCGTGGGAAGAGATCTTCAGAGTGGACTCAAAGAGGCTTGAGAAGGGCTTGCGATTTGGAATAAATTTGAAATAATTTCAGATGTTTTTCTAGCTTCCCTTTGACGCTCTAGTTTGCTGGAAAACAATGGGAAACAGCACTGAAAGAGGTTTTTAGGAGCTTGAGTAGTGACCAGGCAAAAGTTTGTTTCCCTTCTAGGAGCTGCGCAGGCTCACCCACTGGCTGGAGGCATTGACACAGTGCTGCTGGTCTGTTCTGGCCGTGTCTTGACTGCGCTCTAATTCTAAGAAGTGCAGGTGGGGAAAACGCACTGGTCTCTGCTTCCGCCCTCTCCTCTTCCATCATCCTCTTTACAGCTCTTTTGGAGCAAACTTCACAGCAACATATTTCCCAATGTGATAGGATTCTCAGTGAATGCAGTTATGAAAACAATAAGCTCAGTGGATTGAAACAGCACATGTCTCATTCTTAGCAATTTTCAGCCAAAAAATAAAGAAATGTAACAAGGGGGACCAAAATTGAACCCTTTTAGTCAACGGAGAAGCCAAAGACACTAAACAGCAACATCTTGGACCCAGCATTGCCTCTTGATTGTACTGAGCAAGACAAAGCCAGACTTTCTCTCTCTCTCTTTTTTTTTTTTTTGAGGCAGAGTGTCTGTTGCTCAGCCACCCAGGCTGTAGTGCAGTGGCACAATCTCAGCTCACTGCAACTATCATCTCCCAGGTTCAAGTGATTCTCCTGTCTAGCCTCCTGAGTAGCTGGGATTACAGGCACCCGTCATCATACCAAGCTGATTTTTTTTTATTTTAGTAGACACAGGGTTTCACCATGTTGTCCAGGCTGGTATTGAACTCCTGACCTCAGGTGATCTGCTCTGTTTAATCTCCCAAAGTGTTAGGATTACAGGCATGAGCCACCATGCATGATCCAAAGTCAGACTTTTTTTTTTTTTTCCTCTTGACAGTTTTTACATTGTGACAAAGTCAGACTTTCTAATGTGGAATCACAGCACAGCTGCCCCTGCTTGGATTCCCCTACCTATTCTCACATCTCATTCACATGCTGCACCTTCACAGGCAGGGCCTGTTTCAATGTCTAAGCCCTGCAGCCAGGGTTTGGAAGTGATGTAGCACATTGGTACCTCTGCCTTACCCATAAGAGAGTGTCTTAGGCCCCAGTCAGGAGCCTTTCTCTTTATACAACTTCCTTATGGTTCAGAAGTAACAGGATGCTGTTTAAATCAATATGGATGAGCCAACAAAAAAACCCACTTTTTTTCTTTTATTTTTTTGAGAGAATGATTTTTTAAATTGAGGTTAAAAAATACATAACAAAAAAGAACTATTTTAAAGTGAACAAATCAGTGGCATTTTGTACATTCACATTCACATTGTCCATAGCATGTTCGCAGAGTTGTACAATCATCACCTCTACCCAGCTCCAAAACGTTTTCATCACCCCACAATCAAACTAAAAAAAAGATGAATCTCCTGTTTTAATGGATTTACCTGCAATGGATATTTAATAGGAATGGAATCATACAATATGTGACCTATTGTGTCTGGCTTTTTTTCACTGAGCGTTAGCCTTTCAAGTTCATCCACATTGTGGGAGGCATTCCTCATTCCTTTTTGACTGAATAACATTTTTTAACAACTTGTAGACCAATAAAAATGAGGGCTTATCCAATGCAGGCATTTGAGGATATAGTCACTGTAGTCAAAATGAAGACATGTCAGGGTAGGAGGGAAATGAAGAGGAGGAGGAGATGTGGGAGAATGAAGAAAATAAAGATTGAGAAGCAGAAGCTCCAGGCTGTTCTGCTTACTGAGAAGAGTTTCTTTCTCTCTCTCTCTCTCCTCCCCTCCACCCTCTGTATGATTTCCTCAACAGCGCACAGGTCCCAGAGTCACAAAACCAGCTCTAGAGTCCTCATTCTGCCATCATTCACTCCTTACATGTCCTTGGAAAGTTACTTTGAGTCTGAGTCTCAACATTGTAAAATAGAAATAATAATACCTGCATCCTCAATTTCAAAAATATTTGTGAGAACCAAATAAAAATGGTTACAAGCTATGAAGTGTGGTTGAAGTGCCAGTTACTTATTTCTCTCTGCAACTGCTCAGGAAGAAAGCCCAGCTGATGTAGGACCTTCCTTAGTGATGATTTCACTTCCTTATTCCTGAGACTATAGATTAAGGGGTTCAGCATGGGGGTGACTAAGTTGTTCAGAATCTGAACAGTTGCATCCAACCAGGGGCTTGGGGTTGGTCTAAGGTAAATGAGGACCACTGGCATGTAAAAAAGCAGGATGCCAGTGAGCTGGGCGCTGCAGGTGGAGAAGGCACGGTGTCGGCCCTCAGCAGAGCGGATCTGCAGGATGGAGCAGACAATGCGGCTGTAGGAGGTGAGGATGAGAAGGAAACAGCTGAGGGGCATGAGGCCCACACTGATGAATCCCACCATCTCCAGGGCTGACGTATCTGCACAAGCCAGCTTCAGCATGACTGGGATATCACAGAAATAATAGTCCACCTCATTGGGGCCACAGTAAGGCAATTGAAAGGTGAGAGTGGTTAGAAAGGTGGCCTGAATGCAGCCGAAGAATGAGGTCCCCATGGCTAGGATGATGCAGGCTCTGTGGCTCATGATTATGGTGTAGTGTAGAGGATGACAAATCGCAACAAAGCGGTCGTAGGCCATCACTGTGTACAGGAAACATTCGGTGCAGCCCAGGAAATGATAGAAGAAGAGCTGGGATGCGCAGCCTGCATAGGAGA
This sequence comes from Cacajao melanocephalus, assembly GCA_963573385.1. Taxonomy (NCBI): domain Eukaryota; kingdom Metazoa; phylum Chordata; class Mammalia; order Primates; family Pitheciidae; genus Cacajao; species Cacajao melanocephalus. The sequence goes on from CAUYLG010039025.1 coordinate 64,992, forward strand.
TGGCTCGGCTGTTCCCTGAAAGATAGCACAGCATCTTGGGGGAACTCACAGAAGGGAAAAATATGTCAAATATAGACAATTTGCACAGGAAGAAGTACATGGCTGTGTGAAGCTGAGCGGAGGAGACAATAGCCAGCAGGATGAGCAGGTTCCCTACAAGGGTGAAGATGTAGAAGGACAAAAACAGGACCAAGAGCATAGTCTCCAGACCCTCTGTGTGTGGGATGCCCAGCAGAATGAATTCAGTCACCACCGAGAGATTCCTCATGGCTGTGAAAACATCGAACCTTGAAACGGTACCCAAGACACACACCAAAGTCTAAATACCAATGTCAAGTTCTCAAGCTTTTTGCTGATGAGTACTTTGACTACGTTTTTAACAAGGAACAACTTGCCTTCTTATGAAGGGCAAGAGTGAGATTTACATTAAAAAAAAGTCAGGTAATAAAGAAATGGCTATTTTAGAGTCAGTCTATTCAACTCATGGAAAGAATGCTTTGTAAAGGCAGATGCTTGTCTTTTACAGGATGAGAAGTTTAGAGACATATTTAAAATAGTTCAACTTAAGTTAGAAACCTAAGTACTGTGGATTTATTCTTTTTGAGCATATTTACTATTTGAACTCTTGTGATGTCTTTACATAACAAACTTCCACTATTCATTGCCCTCTGCAACATAACAGAAAAAGAATTATATTAGACACTAGAAAACTTAATATGGATCCTGACCTTTCCATTTATTAGCTATACTCTTTAAAACAATTTACACAATGTCTTTAACAGACTTAGTTTCATCATTTACCAAATGGAAATCAGACTTATTATAACAACATCCATAACACAAGTATCCTAGTATTAAAGTGTATGAAGTATCTGCTAAAATGTCTTGCAAAACTATGAACCCCAGTGAAAAATTGTTTTCTTTTTTTCATAAGTTATTGGGGTACAGGTGGTATTTAGTTACATGAGTCAGTTTGTTAGTGGTAACTTGGGAGATTTTGGTGCACCCATGACCTGTGCAGTACACACTGCACCGTATTTGTAGTCTTTTACCCATTGCCCTCTTCTCATTCTTCCCAACAAGTCCCCAAAGTCCATTGTATCATTCTAATGCCGTTGTGTTCTCATAGCTTAGCTCCCTTTGTTTCTTATATTTTTAACTTAGTTCTTTAAGTACCTTACTTTAATGTTGTTATTCTGTAATTATTTGCAAAAAAATTATTTTGTTAAATAACATTGTTTAATATATTTAAGATTACATCCTCTTCAGATTACATCTTTCTAGACTTGAAAGGTTGAAGATCTCCAACTCTATCAAGAGATGCTGATGTGGTTCTTCTGCTTCTTATAGTCTTTTCTAAGTTGACTTAAGATGACTGAAATATTGAGAAACAGTATCAGCAAGGAAAGCATCCAATTTCCTCGTTACTGTAATAAAGTAAGAAATACAGTGATTCACGTAAAGAAAGGCAAAGAACAGCACTAACCAGGTAGGTTATATAAGTCAAGAGCAAGGTATAGCACCTGAAAGATACAGAGATCTCTCATTATTCACTTAGTAATAATAATGATAATACATAAGTACACACACACACACACACACACACACACACACACACTGCATTCCAAGGACAGGCTCAGCATTTTTAAATTTGTTATTTATTTTAAAAATATACCTATAAAAAGATATTATTACCATTATTATGGTTCTTATCTATAGATAGGAAAGTGAAGCTTAGAAAAATTAAGCAAGTTGCTCAAGGTTAAAAAGCTAGTATGTGACAGATTGGTTTCATGCCATTTCCTGTGCCCTCAGTCATTAGGAAAATGTGCCCTCTGTTCGTCTTTTCTTTCTAAGACAGCCTGCTCCATTGCTCGGCAGTGACACTCTTCCCAGATGCATTCACATCATTGCTTTATATTAAGGTAGGAAAAGACTTCATGTCCTATTTCTTACTAGTCATTTCCAGTCTTGACTTCAGAGTCCTCTTGCTAAATATTTCACATAGTTTTAGAGATCATACAACAGGTGTTTTCTATCCCTTTAACACCAGACCTTAGTATCAGCTTTAATTGAGGAGCTTTAAAGTTGCAGAGCCACATTCATCATGGGGATTCCAATCATAAGCTGTGGAAAGTGTCGTGGAAAAGCATCTCTAAAGAGAACGACTAACCCAGAATGAGTCACCCACATATTACCCAAGAATTGGGCAAAAGTAAAGACAATAGAGAAACAGTGACATTCTGGGGAAGATATGCTTCTGACAATCTGCCCCTTGTTCTAATTCTAGCCACACCTGAATCGTCTCTCCGAGCAATTCAAATTGCTGTGAGCATTCATCTTCTTGGTCAGCAAAGGCAAGAGAGAGAGAATCTGGTTCTTGCCCATGATCACACACCATGATATCCTGTGATTCCATAATTTGATTTTTAATTCAATTTCAGGAAGAAGTCACCAAAGACCAGGAAGTTCTCCTTTAGTATGTGAGGGGGAGAGGCTAACAGTGAGACTTGGGTAGAAGTTTGAATACTCACATAGTCCACCTGAGAACATAGTCAAGTTTTCCAAGTGTTACAGCAAGATCTCACATTTAATTTTTCTCAGCAGAGCACAGTGTGCTCCAGACGAAGGAGCCTTAATTCTCCTATTTATAAAGAATCAAATCTCATAGGGTTTGTACAATCAAGACCTGTACACATTCACTCTCTCTGGATTGCTTTCTTGGAAGTTCTTTTCAGATCCCCTGAAGCCTTACTTGGGACTCAGTGATAGCTCTGAGGGAGCAATTAGTTTGTCCATGATATTCATCACTCAATCATGAGATAACAGTAATGATATCATTGGAAAGAGATGCTCTAAAGTGGGAAATACGTTCTTCCAAAGCTGTTTACGTAGTAGAAACACTCCAATTTTAACATTAGATTACTTTCAATGCTATCCTTGTGTTGGGTGTTTTTACACCTTCAAGGCTGCTCCAATTCAGCTCAATATTATAAGCTCACGGTCTCATGATAGCTCATGTTATCATTTGTCTCATCATTTTTGAAATTATCTATACATGTATGTGACTATATGGCTATCTCTAATAAACATCATTATTCAAGACATAAGCCTAATCAGTAATTATTCATTATGTATTTACTATTATGATGTATCTTCAGGACATTACATCTACAGAAAAATAGTCTCACATACTGGACACATTGCTGGGAAGATGACCAGTATAAATAAAGGAGAAAAATAATCAACTAAAATGCTATTATTTAATTAACAATCCACTGTAAGCACTTACCATACACTGTCATGCTAATTTGTTTAATTCATTGTTACATTTAATCTCCAAATGAAACGTTATGAAGTAGATGGTATTAGTTGACAAAGAAGCTGAAAAACAGATTAAATAATTTAGAGATTACACAACTAGAAAGCAAATGAGCTGAGACTCTAATTTAAAAGCGAATTCTTTTAAGCAGTTTAGTCTATACCGAATTACAGTGATTTGAGTCTTGTGCCAAAAGAAGAGAAATAGAGACGTGATGTGGTCTTCAAATGTTTGCAAGGCTGGTGGGTAGAGTTGATATGAGCTGTTTTACCCAGACTCCAGAATCATGGGCAATGTAATAGAAAGACAGACTTATTTCAATGTAGAAAGAAATTGTTTAATTATTAGAAAATGTACATCAATGAAATAAGCAACCTTATGATGTAATGATCTTATCACTGGAAGTATTCAAGAAGAGGTCAAAAGAACCATCTTTGAGGTATGCCATTAAGAATATTCTCAATAATAACATAAAGTCAAAAAACTAAGTTTTTTCTTAGTATAAAATTATTTGATTTTATTTCCACCCTAAAAATGTTCAATGATACTGACCTAACACAATAAAAGTGGAGCTTTAAATTGATGATAATGCAGCTAACCCCTAAAGCAAAAGCAATTATGAATATGTCCATAGTAGCAACAAAAGTAGTTACAAAGATTACAAAACTATTAACCATTATAATACCAAAGCTGTTGCTGAAGCATTTTTAAAAGAGGAGAAAAGCAGCTTATGGAGGAAATACAGATACAACTCAGACAGGGTCTCAGAGGATGGAAGCGGCTTGTTGGGGTGTCTTAGTAAGTTCATCTGAGTTTTAATAATAGCTAACATTTTCTGTGGATTTGTTACATACTGGAATTGTGATGAGGGCTCTGTGTTTAATATCTTTCAATGTTTACCAAAAATTTATATCTATCTATTTTTTATTAATCTCAAAGAATTTTGGCAACATAACTAAGGTAACAGAGTTCGGTTAGTAGTAGAGCTATCTCTCAAATCCAGAATAATATGACTTCTCCTTTTGTGTTATAAAGACAAGTTTATTACTAATTTTGATTTTCAAATACTCATTAATAACTAACATTTGTAGTTGTTCTACTTTTCCAATACACTTTTATGTAGTTTTGATTAATTCTTAAGAGTTGTGTAAGGTGGTTTTCCTTAACTTTGCTTTACGAATAAGTCCATTAAACCTCAGAGCAATTTTGGCTTTTCTAAAGTTAGACAGTGGAAGAGCCCAGGCATTCCCAGGTTTAGCTCTCTTTCCACTACATCATCACTGCTTCCCAAAATGACTCCATACAGAAAACAGCTGTCTCTGGATAAGAGAAAAATTATTAATAGATTCATTTGGATATTTAGATAAGTCTTCTGTATAACCTTACAGTTATTACTGTTTTTATTATGGATTCCCTGACAAGATAATGGCATCAAAATATAATGAGATAGGCTGGGTGTGGTGGCTCATGCATGTAATCCCAGCACTTTGGGAGGCTGAAGTGGGCAAGTCACTTGAGGCCAAAAGTTTGAGACCAGCCTGGCCAACATGGCAAAACCCCATCTCTATTAAAAACACAAAAATTAGCCAGGCATGGTGGCATGTGCCTGTAATGCCAGCTACTCGGAGGCTGAGGTGGGAATATTGCTTAAACTAGAAAGGCGGAAGTAGCAGGGAGCTGAATCACGCCACTGCACTCCAGCCTGGATGACAGAGAGAGACTCAATCTCAAAAAATCGTAATAATGATGAGACAAAGTGTCAGAGAAACAGAGAGAGAGAGAGACAAATTTATTTAGCTCATGTTCTGTTTCCTAGGGAAAAAGTCTCACTAGAAAATTTACCACATATTTCTCAGAAGAGGTCTCTTGCCATGGTATGACTTGTGGGGAAATTTGGATCATCTTTATTTTAATCTGCTTAATTTATTCCTTTTTTTCCTACTCCAGTTATTCAAGTAAGTCACTGACATATTCTAGCAACAACTGATTCCTCAACTAATCCTTCAGCAAAACTTTCTGTTTATAAATAGCAAGCTTAAGTTTAGGCATTCTTGATCCAATGGCAGGTGCTTTGTTGTTTCTTGGCAGGATAAGGGTCTGTAGTGAATTGTCAATCATATTTCTTCCTTTATCTGTGATAACCCAGTAAAGAATTAGGTTGTAAGCTCAAAAATGGAAAAGAGTATAAAGATGGCTGTTTACTGGGTGACACATTTCTGAAGCTGCTATTTCCTTTTCTTCCTTTTGTTCTTCCTCCCTTCCTCTCATTTTTTTTCCCTGATAGAATAAGTTCTTGGTATTTTAAAAATTTGATGGTTTCTATGGAAGAGGTGTGATTCACCTAGTGGAGGAATTAAAGTAATAAATACAGAACGGAAAATTTTCTACATTTTTATTGGGGAGAGATGGGAATTAAAGCAATATCAGGGACTTGAATCCTTGGAAACTCTCTTGAGTGATTTGGAATCCTCGGTCATAACTAATTCCTAAACAAATTTTCATGCTTCTATCTGATCCCATTCCCATTTTCAAAGCCTGTAACCTGTTGGGATTTAAATCAGGTAATCATAACAGGCTAAAACACTGAACCAGTCCCTGGAATCAGATGGAGCAGTTCAATGTCTAAAATGAATCACTAGTTTCCATCTCTCAATGGAAATGTGAGCCTGAAAGTATTTTGTGTCTCAATCAATATTAAGCTCATTTGGAACCAACTATCAGTTCTTGGAGCTTCAGAAAGTATCGAACCAAAATTCAGAATCTATATCTTTAGACATCACACCATGTCCTTTGATCATGCATTCTAATAGACAGTTATAAGAGAATATTTCTATCTATTCTTCAGATAAATCTGATCCTCTTGAACTACAGCTTCACTTTACAATATCTTCTGTGCTTAATGTGTGTCTATTTAGCCATGGACATTAAGAAATCACAACAGCAGATGTGCTAATTTTTAATTTATCATAATTGATACAGCTGTTTTGCATGTGTGCAACTCTATGTATCTTGGACCAGAGGTGATAGTGGCATTCATATATTTATTTACACCTGAAAAATTATTATAAAATGATTGTTGTATAAAGATTTGGTATAAAATGGAAAATATATAGCTGTGTATTAATTGTATCTGTAACATTCATTTTAATGGTTTTATCTATTAATGATTACAGATTCTCCCCAAACCAGATAATTCAGCTAATTTATTAATGAAGTATTATAATCTTTGTTAATATTCAAAACAAGTAGCTATTTCACATTTTTATTTTTAAAAGTAAAAAAAATAATAAACTTTCAATCATAGAGTCTCTATATGCAATTAAAGTTATTAACTTAAAATAGATGGTTATAACTACAAGATATTTTTATGAAAGCCTTAAGATAATCACAAAGAAATGTCTCAAAAGATAAAGAGAAAATAATCAAAGCAAATTGCTACCAAAAAAAATCATCAAATAAAGGAAGAAAGAAAGAGAAGAACAAGCCAACTGCAAAACAAACGGAAAACAATTAAAATGGCAGTAGTAAGTCCTCACTTATCAATATTAATTTAAATGTAAATGGATACATTCTCCAATCAAAAGACACAAAGAGATCATTTTTATTTGTCTATCATACATCAGTAAAGCAGAAAACATGCTTGTAAGCTTAAGCATCTTTATCCTAAAAATCTACTGAATACTAAATTGTTAATTACAATATTTCAAAAAAGAATTAAATTGAATGAATGGATTTTACAGTACATAAATTACACTTCATTAAGCTGAGTGAAAAGAAAAAAAAAAGATGAAATAAAGACTAAAAAAAGCCTGGATTCCAAACTCTATACAGAGTTTGATATTTGACAAAGGCTTTAAAAATATATATATTATCTCATGTAAGCCTTACTATATTCCTATACAATTCCACTTTCAGCTTTATGACTATGCTTGTTATTATTTAAGAATTGCCTAACATTATACCCTCATCCCTCCCTAAGTCCTGTCTATTTATAGACCCTCCTTGCATTACTGGGTTCTTCCCCACACCTCACCTCATTTTCATATCTCACCATTAAGGATGTCTCTTTGTTACATCACTTAGTAATAAAACCTGGTTTATGTGCAAAACAAACAAACACAAACTTTTAACTTAGGATAAACTACAAGAGGGAAAAACAAATGGTTTCTACCTCTGAAGCTCCAAAAAGTACAATACTGTAAACGAAGAGTCACTAAAGTGTGGAGATTTGGTAGATCAGAATACATGGAGTCTAGTTTCAATTATAAAATGCAGACAGTTTGGAAATCATCACTCTCATCATTACCACAAGAAAAAGCTGAACAAACTTGATATGATTTGAGTTTGTATTCCCGCCCAAATCTCATGACAAATTATAATCCTCAGTGTGGGAGATGAGGCCTGGTGGTAGGTGACTGGATAATGGGGTGGATTTCCCCATTTGGTGCTGTTCTTGTGATAGAGTTCTTACGAGATCTGGTTGCTTAAAAGTGTGTAGCACCTTCCTCCTCTTTCTCTTCTTCCTGCTTGGGCCTTGTGAAGACACCTGCTTCTGCTTTGCCTTCCACCATGATTCTAAGTTTCCTGAGGCCTCCCCCAAAGCTGCTATGCTTCTGGTATAGCCTGCAGAACTGTGAGCCAATTAAGTTTTTTATTTATAAATTACCCAGTTCTCAGGTTTTCTTTTTATAGCAGTGTAAGAATGGACTAATACAAAACTATTTTTTGTACCCCTTGGAAACTGAGAACACAGGCAAATAGTCACCCTGAAATCCTGAGAGACAGGTGACTTCAGAGTCACTGCTGACACTTACAAACCTGGAAGAGAATCTTTGGAATGGAAGATAGATGAATAGAAACTTCTTAAACTTTTTAAAGATAAAAACAAAAACAAAATAAAAAACACACATTTGCATGACTACATAAAGAATCTTTGAAATGGAAGATAGACGAATAGAAACTTCCTAAACTTAAATGTAAAGGTAAAAGCTAAAACAAAATAAAAGACAAACACAGGAAAAACGAGTAGAGTATTCAAAACCTACAGGATAATTTCAAAAAGTGTAACACGTGTAATCGAAATACAAGAAACAACTAAGCAGAAAAATAGTTGAAGTAATAACAGCCCAAATTTTTCCAAAATTAATGAAAAGCACAAAATTATAGATTCAGGATTTTCAAATAACACCAATAGGATAAATACAAAAATACCCTATATTTACAAATGTTATATTCAAACTGCAGAAAACCAAAGAAAAGAGAAAATCCTGAAAGAAGTCTGCAGGGCTGGAGGGGAAGAAGACTTTACCTAGAGAGGAAAAAAAATAACAGCATATTTCTTGTCAAAAATAACTCAAGCTAAAAGAGATTGAAGTAAAATATTTAAAGTGTTAAAAGGCACAGGTACACACACACACAAATGTGGAACTATATGTTCAGCACAATTATGCTTCAAAAGTGAGGAAGAAATAAGGACTTTCCCAGACAAAAACAAAAATGAAGGGAATCCATTGCCCACAGATCTATTCTACAGGAAGTATTAAGACAAATTCTTCAGGAAGAAAAAAATGGTTACAGGTAAGAAGCTCACATCTATGTAAAGAAAGGAAATGTCAGGGAAGGAATAAATAAAAGTGAAATACACATTTTCATTTTCTTATTATTTAAACAGATAACTGTTTAAAGTTATAATAGCAACAAGTGGGTTGTCAAAATATAGACATAAGTGAAATGAATGGCAGCAATGCCATAGTGGATGGGAAAAAGGAATTAGGAATACTCTGTTATAAGGTAACTCCACTACATGTAAAGTGATACAGTGTTATTTGACGGTGGGCTTAAATTGCTTATAAATGTATATTACAAACTCTAGAACCAAAACTAAAAAATTTCTTAAGAAATATGATGGATATATTGACTAGAGTTAAAATAAAATCACATAAAATGCTTGATTAAAGTGAGAACAGGCAAAAATAAAAGGGAAAAAGTCAAAGAAAAAATGTAATAAATAGTAAAAAGTTGACAAACATAGTAGATATTCACCTAATTTTGTCAATAATTACTTTAAATCTAAATGATATGGGTAGATAACTTAAAGGCAGTGATTGCCAGAGTGGATTAAAAACAAATAAAAACAAATAAATAAGACCCAACCATATATTGTCTATAAGAAAACCACTTTAAATAAAAAGACTCATATAGGCTAAAAGTTAAGGGATAGAGAAAGATATGCCTTGCCAAAACCCATCAGTAGAAAGCTGGGGTAGCTACGTTAATTTCATACAAAGCCAACTTCAGAACAACAAACAACAACAAAAATTAGGGATAAAGTGGAGCATTAAATAATGATAAAAGAATCAATTTTCCAAGAATGTATAATAATTTTAAATGTGTATGCACTTAGGAGAATATCAAAATATATGAGGCAAAATCTGATAAAATACATAGTTAGTTCATTGCATGGGACTCTTTCTTGGTTTTCTCCTGGTATCTCCTTTCAATCAGATACTCCAGAAAGCAGATGGACTGTTTTTAAGGAAGCAACTGCTGTGAGTTGGGAGAGGAAGAGCAGATGCTTAGTGACCCTGAGTGGGACTGTGTTAGAGTTGGGGAAGACAGGGGATGGATTTTATTAACAAGTTCATGGAGAACAGAGAATCCTCCAGGGGAGCTCCTGGGCTGTTTAAGTGAAAGAATCTTGAGGCAATGAATGATATCTGCCACTTTTTCTGTGGCCACGTCTGCTGCTGTGGCAAAACAAGCGCTAGATAAAGGAAACCAATGGGAGATGAGAACAGCTTCTCTCTTGGGCTCCTTGCCTGGACCACCAGTTTCTGAAATTACAGATGGTTCTTTATACTTTTCCAAAACATAAAGCACCAGCTTTGAAAAGGGGTTTCAATAAATGTGCCAAAATGCCATTTGCTGATTATGAAGACTGACACTTGTTTGGATTTGAAGAATTTGCAGTTGGTACAACATTTCATTGTGTGCAGAAGTCCAAATGGAAAAATAAAACCATGCCACTTTAAAACTGCAGTTGCCTTGTTTTAAAGAAGATAAAAGACAGGTTGACATATATTTTTTTGGTTTGGGTTTGTTTTTTGTTTTAGAAGGCCCTGCACGAAGTCCTCAAGCCCCAGTCTGGAAGCTGAAGGGTGAGAAAAGGGGAGATAAACAATAAATGCTCTGCATAATAAATGTAAAGTGACAGCGTTGTGTGCACAGAGGTTAACTATACAAGTTTCATAGTCCTTAGGAAACTATTTTCTGATATTACATAGGTAGGGCCTATCTAGATGGCAGACTTCGATACAAGCCTATTTCATGAAAATATTAAGCCTTTACTTCTCAAGCTTCAGTGTGGATGCACATTACCTGGGAGCCTTGTTAAATAAAGTAGTTCCTGGTGTTGCCTAAAATTCTGCATTTCTAACAAGCTTCCAGGTGGTGCTACAACCCTGTTCCACAGATCACATTCAGCATAAACCAACTTGGAAGAAAGGCTGAGAGATTAGACTCCACTATACAGATCCCCCAAGTATTCCTAATACCAGGTAACTCAACAACTTAAGAAACTCACGCCTAGTCCACCCACTTTCTGAATCAAAAGGCAATGACGTCCCTCTAGGAATTCTGAGTATTCAATTCGAAAGTGTTAATAGAGTTCTAGTTTAATCCCTTAGTTTTACAGATGAGGATATTAAGTGCCTGAGGGTGAAATCAGTTGCCCATCATCACATAACTACTACAGTGTATGGTCAGGATTCTAACAGTGGTTTTCTCTCTAGTGTCCTTTACTTGCTTCATGTAAGAGAAGTTAGCCTACAACAGAAGACAGAGGGGCAGGATACCATGGGAACGATGGAGGCATCAGAAAAGCTGGGACAGAAAACAAGGGATAATAAAACCAATGTAAGTTCAATAAATGAATCTATGAAAAACTAGACCTCTAAGTTGTGGTTTTTTTTTTTTTTTTTACACTCTTTAAAGTGTTATGTCACTAACTTCAGGTCAAATTTCCACAACTGTGTTCTGGTCAATTTACTATCCTAGCTTGGCTTCCCAAAATGCTAGTACCAAAAGATTTGTGGGGTAGGGAAACAAGACCATTTTAAGAACCACTGCATTTACTCATGAAAGGGTAGAAATAGTCATTTTAATATTGATACAAGTTACTTTAAGGGACAGCACATCAAATAGGGTCATTTCCATTAGCATAAGAAATATGAGATACAAGGGTCAGGAGTGATCACATGGAGCTCCTTTCTTCCTAATGCAGAAGTGCTCCAGGTTCAGGTTCTAGGCAAAGCTCCCATTAAACTCACCCCTCCCTTTAGTGCACTAGATCAAAGCCTGACTTAGAGGACTCACAGGTTCAGGGTAGGACTAAGGACTGCATTGCATACCTCTCACTAAGGTCTTTCATTATTAAGAAGGAACATCTGTCTCCAACAGGTATAGCTCAACCGAAGTCTTTTAGGCAGTGGAAGGAAAGGCATGTAGGTTGTACAAGCTAGCAAAGCCCAAGCAGAATGAATCAGGAAGGTCCCCAACAGTGCCAACTCTCACAGTGTACCCCTGGAGTCTCTCTCTTTGTGATCTTAACATTACATCGATTTAGATGTTGGATTTCAACCTCCCTCTAACTCCTCCTACACATGGAAAACTCCAAAGCTTACCAGTACTGTCCTAATAAGTATATAAGATAGAAAGTGAACAAAGATAATGCAGAGAATTCTCTAATTCAGGCATTCCCTAACATCAGTGCTGCAATGGTTGGTCTGTAGTTCATGTCACCTGTTTTTCATGTTGCCACCCTGGAAACCCTGGGAGGAACATTACTAGCCTGTGAATGTTTTGAACTCCTTCAAGAAAAGAAACAGGTTCTGGGATCACTGTCACTTTCTTGAGGGGACATGCTGGGAAAAGAAAGATCATATCCAAAGTGAACCTGGAGCAGAGATGCAAAGTGGAGTGAGCATCCTTTACTTTTATGGCAAAAAAATAAAGAATTATAAAACACAAGAACATATCATCACAGCAGAAGTGATTAAGGAAATGACAGTAGAAAATTAAAGGCACTTCTTTTTCTATATGGTATCTTCAATCGGCAAAGATAGCAGGATCCACAGATGACTTCAGGAAAGTAATAGCAGCTTTCACAACCAAAGGCATGGTGGAGCCTGTGGTGAGGAAAAACAAGAATTAGGGATGAAGGATCTCAATAAGAGGCTCCTCCAAACCTCCCAGATCATCTACCCTGAGTTGTGCTTTTTATCTGTCCTCATATCCCTGCTTTTTCTCTTCTTACTGCCCAGATTATCCTTGAATCTTCTCTGGCTCCACATACACTCAGCTGCCGTGAGATAACAAACAGTCAGGAGAACACGATCCAAGTCTAGTCTACTACTTAGCTTGGCACTGAGACAGTAAGGAAAATCAGTGCCACATGTCCTTCTCACAGTTCAACTCCCCATTCATGTCGCTCTCCCTCCCTACTCACCCTTCTACCTTGTCCCCAATTTAAGATTTCATCCTTGCCCTCCCAAGAAAAGAACTAGCAGGAAGATTAGTAAAGGTCTGAAGCAGGATGGTGGGGGCAGGTGACAATGGGATTCTCTTGTGGCAACCCTCTGCCAGGCCAGGGAAGGGGAATGAGACAGGCCTTAGGATTGTGCTCCTACCTGTGTGGACACGCATCCAGGCCATGGCCTTCCTTTCCAGAAGCTCCCATTCACACTTGAAGTCTTTACCACTGCCATGCAGCCAGATGACGGCCAGGATGGTGGCCCATCCTGAGGAATCCACAAGCTGCACAGTAGACAGAGAGCTCCAGTTGGAGCTGGATGTTCCTCAAGGGGATGCAAAAGCTTCACTCCCTCCTCACTTAGCATCCTTCTAAACGCTACTAGATTGAGTTACCTGGTCTCTCTTTACCCCCAGCTACTACTTGCAAGGCATAATGCCAGGCCTTAAACCTCAGGGCAGCAATCCAGAGTCTTGAAATAGAAAATCCCAAGTTTTAAATCCAGTGTAACTACCAGGACAGTTCTGAAAACCCCTGACAAGGCTTACCCAGCTCTAGTAAGAGAAACACAGGCAAAATTGCTTTGTATTTTATAAAGTACCTTCATGAGTTTTTTAATTGCAATCCTTACACCCCACAAAAAATCATGAGGAAATATCAGTAAACATATTTTTAAGAAAGAAAACTGATTTCATATAGAAGTATTAATAAAATGATTTACCCAAACTTAGCCTTCTAGCAAATGACAGAAGTGGGACTAAAGGCCAAATATTCTGATGCTAGTTATATTGCTCTTATTTCTCAATAGAAAATCTCAGCCATACAGCAGCAAATTTTCTCCCATGAAGTTTTCACCCATTGCTCTCAGCTTCAGTTTGTAGAGTCAGGAGATCAAGGGAATTTCCTACTTTATATCATGACCTTAAAAACTTGGAAATGGCTATCATGCCCTCTCTGATTGGTCTTATTTAAGATTAAAATTCTCAGTTCCTTCATTTCTTCCTTATGAGGACTGCTTATGTTAAAGCAGTAAACATCCCCAAGCTTATTCTCCTAGTCTAAAAACAGCACAATGATTTTTAAAACACGTCTCCTTAAATGGTCTTATCTGGAGGTAAATGTACTTATAAAATTCTACAATCACAGCCCAAGAATGAGGTAGCATTTCAGATAATCCTGTTGTCCTCCATTACTCAGTTAAATATTCTGATTTATATCGTAATCATCTAAAACCTCTGTTCTTCACGTGCAAATGCTCTCTTCTCTACCTGTAGAGTTGGGAATTTAGAACCCAAAACAGTACTTAGCTTTTATTTCTACTATGCTGTTTTTCTTTATCTGTTTATGAAAAATTGCAACTCATTATACAGAGGATTTTTGGGATCCTGATTCTTTTGATTGGTACTTTATTTCCCAGTTTTGTCATCTACAAATAGGGAAAGCCTTGGTCTTTATCTTCATCTAAATCTTCATCGAAACTGTGGACCTCCAGGGAATTCAGAGCCTGGTGGGTCTAAAATCTGTTTCAAGTTTGAAATCAATTTATCATTTAGCACCATGGTTTTTCAACTAGTTTGCACTTGGTCCATGTGTTCATCATTTAAAAAAAAAATCAAATTCCTTACTGAAATTCAGATACACAGGTCTGTTTGTTCACTTGATTCATTGGCCTGGTTGCCATGCCAAAGAAGGAAATGTCAGTCTGACGTGTTTTGTTCTCAGTGAATCTAATGATCCTTGTATCCTCTTGCAAGTGTTTATGAATTATTAATTATTTTTTCTACTTAATTACTTTTTCTAGAATAGCATTTTCCAATAAAAATATAATGCTAGACACATTTGTAATTTTAAGTTTTCTAGTAGCCATATTTTAAAAAGTAAAAATAAAGAGGTATAATTATTTTACTAATATATTGTATTTAACCTACTATATTAAAAAGTTATCATTTTAACATGGAATCAGTATAAAAATAATTATTGATGAAATGTTTTATTCCTTTTATATAAAGTCTTTGCCATTACTATGTATTTCACACCATAGCACACCTCCATTCAATTAAAAATTTAGTTCCTCATTTGTATTAGCCACATTTCAAAGGAACAATAGCCACATGTGACTAGTGGATACTGTATTATTGGACAGTGGAATTGAAGAATATCTGAAATTTATTTGATCTCCTTCCACATTTTGAAAGTTTAGAATATTTGTCCTTAGGGCTTTTTGCACCTGTCTCAGGCCTAACAAATTTCTAAATAAGTATTAGAAGATTTGGCAAGTTACCTTGAAATTCTTGGATGCAATTTATCCTCATCAGCATATTTAAACACATCTAAAACAACTAGGTGGTTCCTATTAACAATGCTTCACCTACCCTGACTTTAATTAAATTTTGCCAATGTCTGGACCACTTCATCAGTATGAAGAGGAGCAATAATGAGGTTATTATTGGGGGTTCTCAGGACAGATAGTCTTAGATCTGAATCTAGCTCTGCCACTGATGGGCTGGGTAAACTCAGACACATTTCCCTAAACTTCAGTTTCTTCATCTATAAACAGCAACACAAATGGGATCTACTTTATTAAATTGATGTGAGAAATAAATAAGCTCATGAATAATAACTGCTTAGCACAGTGCCTGGCACAGAGTAATTGCTCACTAAATATTAGTTACATAACCAAGATGATTGCCAGGGAATACAATGAAAGTGGAAGAGGATTTTTGCTTTCCCTTTGTCATCCACCAACAATAAACCATCGATTCCTGCTAGCTTCCCCATTAATCCCTTGCTCTTTCTGCTCTAACATGACCAGAAGAGACTTCAAACTCTATTTATTACAAATTAATTAACTGGGGGTGGGTCTTGAATCACCTCAATTCTCAATGATGACCTCTCTCTCTCAAAAACATACACATGTACCTCAGTACTCAAAGTTAATGTATAAATATATATATACGTATATATGTATATATACATATAAAAAAAGCTGGGTAAGAAGAGACATTGAAATATTATGCGCACACACACACACACACACACACACTCCTTTTTCCTTTGAATCTTACCTCGGCAGGGTGTGCAGCTGTTATTTCTTCCAGACTCACACCTAGGACCTTGGCTAGATCTTCATTCAAATCCCAGGAACCATTTGCATTTTGGTGATAAATCAGCTGCACAAGATGATTCTCTACAGAGACTTTGGGGAGAAAGAAAGGGAGAGGATGAGAAATTATGGAGCCCCTCAACACACCCGAATTTAGGACTGCTAAATTCAGAGACAGATCGTAGCAAGAATGCAATAGAAAGAAAGTCATTAGACAACATCCAGAAGATCGGACTTCAAACCCCACTTGTGAAGGGATGATCAGTGGAACAGGGGCTCACAGCGGGTGGAAGCAGGGCTCTGCAGGGTGATGGGGTCAGCCCGCAGGCAAGCTGTATGAGCTGAGATGATCAAGGGGGTTTGTTCAACTAGGGGTCACCACAGACTCTACTGGGATAGCAGGTTTCAGGGTCCTATATGATATGCTAATGAAGCTAGCTGGGCTGATGCTG
Source organism: Cacajao melanocephalus (assembly GCA_963573385.1). NCBI lineage: Eukaryota > Metazoa > Chordata > Mammalia > Primates > Pitheciidae > Cacajao > Cacajao melanocephalus. The sequence goes on from CAUYLG010039025.1 coordinate 81,398, forward strand.
GGAAACATAGAGGCAGAGCAAATCTGACCTTCTGCCCAGTGTTTTTCAAACAGATGACCTCCTAGGTAGAGAAAGCCACAGGCAGCAGAACATTGAAGGTTAGTTTGTCAGTCCCTATAGATAGAAGGGGTGAAGGGAGGCCTGTCTCACCTATATGGTAAGTTTCCAAGTTGGTTCTTTGGGAGGAAGAATGAGTCTTTTCCAACTCATGGGAGGTCTCTTAGGGAAGCATGCCTCTCTTGCCATAGCTGAAACCATGAGATTGTGGCTTGCCTAGTCCTATATGTGTGACAGACAAACCTTGTTGAGAAGAAGTTCCTGTAAAGGTACTCACCTGGACTGTGGTGGTCCTTGCGAGTCATCAACCCACAGAGACTGTAATCATCTATATGGTATGCCATGTTGTCCTCAACAGACACAGCTTCCATTACGGGTAGAAATGCAGGAGGACTATAGGAGCATGAGGCCATTGGAACAGCTGAAAAAAATCCGTGCAAACATTAAGACGGTGGCACTCCCTGCTCTCTGTGATGGGAAAGGACCCTGACAATTTGCGATACATAGCCTCCCATCCACATTGGCTTCAGTGACCACCCTTACTGTGCTATTTTTCTCTCATATGCCCTCCTCCTGCACAAACCCTTACCCTCTGAGCTCTCCTTCTACTGTGTCCTCTGGAACCCCTGATACATGCTGAACATTTTTTCCTGTATCTTTAGTTTTAATTCAGGAGGCTTCTTCCAGCTAAGTCCTAACTTGAAACTGAATTTATTCTCTCAAAAAACTTCACTCTCAAGTGGTTACTGCTCCATGTACTACACTCCAAGTAAGGAGGTAGGGTTGACAACCTCTTCAGTCCCTGATGCTACATCCAGATCACTAAATGAAGGCATTCCATATGTCTTCACTACTGTCTACTTCCAACCTCTTTGTTACTTCCAATCATTCACTAAAGTTATCTGAAAACTAGAGCATAGACTTCCACTTCATTGCAAGGCCTACCATCTTCTTGAGAGATTTCAGCACCCCTGTACCTATCCAACACCCTAAGGCAAAGCTTCTTTGACTTCATCGAATCCAATGACTTCCAATTCATTCTACTTCTGCCACTTCCTCCCAAGCCGTGTTAATTTTGTTATTATGCATAATTGTTCCACTCATAGAAAATAAATTGAAGCTGGGTGTAGTGATTCATGCTTGTAATCCTAACACTTTGGGAGGCTGAGGTGGAAGGATCACTTGAACCTACGAGCTTGATACCAGCCTGGACAAAGTAGCAGGGACTCATCTTTTTTTTTTTTTTTTTTGAGACAGAGTCTCACTCTGTCACCAGGCGCCAGGCTGGAGTGCAGTGGCGTGACCTTGGCTCACTGCAACCTCCACCTCCCTGGTTCAAGCAATTCTCCTGCCTCAGCCTCCCGAGTAGCTGGGACTACAGGCATGCGCCACCATGCCCAGCTAATTTTTTTGTATTTTTAGTAGAGACGGGGTTTCACCATGTTGGCCAGGATGGTCTCGATCCCTTGACCTCATGATCCGCCCGCCTCGGCCTCCCAAAGTGCTGGGATTACAGGCGTGAGAGGGTCTTATCTTTATAAAAAGTTTAAAAATTATCTGGGTATGGTGACATGTGCCTATTGTCTCAGGCAGAAGGATCATGCAAGGCCAGAATTTTGAGACCAGCCTGGGCAACATAGTGAGAACCTAGTTCTAAAAACAATAAAAATTAAAAATTAGCCGGGCATGATGGTACATGCCAGGAGTCCTACCTACTTGGGAGGCTGAGGTGGGAGAATCATTTTAGCCCAAGAGATCGAAGCTGCAGTGAACTACAGTCACATCACTGCACTACAACCTGGTCAGCAGAGTGAGATCCTGTCTCAAAAAATAAAAAATAAAGAATTTTAAATTCTTAGTTTTAATATGCAATATCTGATTTTTCCAGTTTTCTAACTCAGAGATTTCTGTTTCACCTGATCTTTGACCTCATCTGGATCACTAAGTTCTTGACTTCTCTACTTTGTTTCCTATATGTCAGCTTGCTTCCACCAAGCTGTCTAGTATTATCTTAAAAACAAGCTTCCTAGCATCACCCTGATACCAAAACCAGATACAACAAAAATAAAATTACAGGCCAATATCCTTGATTAATATAGATGCACAATCCCCAACAAAACACTAGCAAACCACATTTAGCAGTACATTAAAATGATCATGCATCATTATCAAATGGGATTCATCCAAGAGATGCAAAGTTGGTTCAATAAACATAAATTGACAAACATGAATCACACTAACAGAAAAAAGGACAAAAACATATGATCATTTCAATAGATGCAGAAAAACTATTAAACAAATTCAACTTCGCTTCATGATGAAAACTCTTAACAAATTAGGTATAGATGAAATTTACCTCAACATAATAAAGACAATTATGGCAAACTCACGGCTAATATCTTATTGAACAGGGAAAAACTGAAAGTATTTCCTTTAAAATCAGAAATGACAAGCATGTCCACTTTCACTACTTCTATTCAATATAGTACTATAAGTCCTAGCCTGTGCAATTAGGCAAGAGAAAGAAATAAAAAGAATCCAGATTGGAAAAGAGGAAGTGATACTACACCTGTTTGCAGATGACATGATCATATACATAGAAAACCCTCAAGACTACCAAAAAAACAAAAACAAAAAAACAAAACCTTGTTAAATCTAATAAACAAATCCAGCAAAGTTGAAGGATATAAAATCAACATACAAAAGTCTTTAATGTTTCTATACACAAACAGCAAGCTCTCTGAAAGGAAACCAAGAAAACAATCTCACTTGCAATGGCTACAAAATAATTAAAACATTTGGGAATAAATTTAACCAAGGAGGTAAAACATCTCTAAACTGAAAATTGTAAGATATTGATAAAATAAATTGAAGAAGACACAAATAAATGTAAAGATATCTCACATTCATGGGAAGAATAAATATTGTTAAAATGGTCATAATACCTAAAGCAATTTACAGATTCAATGCAATCTCTATGAAAATACCAATGACATTCTTCACAGAATTAAAAAATTCTAAAATTTGTATGGAATTATAAAACAAACAAACAAAAAAACAAATAGTCAAAGCAACGTTGAGAAAAAAAAACACAAAAAAAACCCCACAAAAACCCAATATAAAATGCTGGAGGCATCACACTATCTGACTTCAAAATATGCTACCAAGCTATAGTAACCAAAACAGCATGGTAGTTGCATTAAAACAGACATGGACTAATGGAACAGAATGGAGAGCCCAGAAATAAATCCACACATTTACAGTCAACTAATTTTTGACAAAGGTACTAAGAATACAATGGGTTAAAAGTCTCTTCAATAAATGGTATTGGGAAAACTGGATATACACGTATGAAAGAATAACATTAGATCCTTATCTCTTATCACATAAGAAAACCAACTCAAATGAACTAAAGAATTAAATGTCAGAGCCGAAACTATGAAACAACTAGAAGAAAACATAAGGCGAAATCTCTATGACAGTGGTCTGGCCAATGATTTTTGGATATGAACTCAAAAGCATGGGCGACAAAAGCAAAAATAGGCAAATGAGATTACCTCTTGTGTATAGCAAAGAAAATAATCAACAGGGTGAACAAATAACCTACGGAATGGGAGAAAATATTTGCAAACCAAACATCTGATAAGGGTTTCATAGATGCAAAATACACAAGGAATTTAACTCAATACCAAGAAAGCAAATAACCTTGTTTAAAAATGAACAAAAGACTTGAATAGACATTTCTCAAAAGAAGACATACAAATGGCCAACAGGTATATGAAAAAATGTTTAGAATTATCAATTATCAGGAAATTGCAACTCAAAGCTCCAATGAGATATCACCTCATACCTGTCAAAATGGCTACCATCAAAAAGACAAAAGATAACAAGTACTGACAAGGATATCAGGAAAAGGGAATGCTTGCACACTGTTGGTGAGAATGTAAATTTGTATAGCCATTGTGTAAAACTGTTGCTCCTTAAAATGTTAAAAATAGAGCTACCATATGATCCAACAATCCTACTGCTGGGTATATAACCAATAGAAAGGAAATAAATCAGTAGAGCAAAGAGATATCAGCACTATTCACAATAGCCAAGACATAGAATCAACCTAGGTATCTATCAGTGGATGAATGAATAAATGAATTGTACTATAGATACACAATGTTACATTATTCAGTCATAAAAAAGAACAAACTTCTGTTATTTGCAACAACACAGATGAACTTGGAGAACATTACGTTAAGTGAAATAAGCCAGCCACAGCCTGGGTAAAATGGCAAAACTCTATCTCTATGAAAAATACAAAAAAATAGCTGGGCATGGTGGCATGTGCCTGTAGTCCCAGCCACTAAGGAGGCTGGTGGGCGGATTACTTTAGCCTGGAAGGTTGAGGCTGAAGTAAGCCATGACTGTGCCACTGCACTCCAGCCTGGGCAACAGAGCGAGAACCTGTCTCAGAAAAAAAAAAAAAAAAAAAAAAAAGAGGAAAAGAAGTCCAGAACAGACAAATACATAAAGACAGGATAGGCAAATATATAAAGCTAGAAAGTAGGTAAGTGATTACTGGGGCTGGTGGGAGGAGAGTTGGAGGAGAATACAAATGGAGTCAGGGACAGATATAGGAAATATTTGTTAATAGTTATGAAGTTTATTTCTTGGGTGATGAAAATCCTCTAAAGTTGATTGTGGCAATCAATGGTTGCACAACTCTGTGAACATACTAAAACCCATTGGATTATACACTTGAAATGGTGAATTGTGTGATATTTGAATTATAACTCAATAAAAAAGATAACTCAGCTTCAGATTAGGCAGTTTGGTCACTCAGTGTTTACGTGCTCTTTCTATGTTTTAATGCTTGTTTGTTTTCTCTCAGATTATTTTAAGTCTCCTTGCCAACAGGATGTATTCTAGTTCCCTAGGACAGAAAAGTTTAACACTCACCAGAAATCCTAGATGTGGAGGTATAAGGAAAACAAAGTAACTTAAGAACATTTCATAGCCTTTTCCTTTAAATAATGTGCTCAGACAGTCAGGACCTTTTATTCTATATGAATTTGAATGGAATAAAACTCATTACCTGCTTGGCATCTGAATTTCAATGGGGCAGAAGCACCTATTACAATTGGCCTTGGGATATTCCTATGAGCCAGAGGCCCCTGAACTGGCTTGTTCAGCTCCTTGTTGATAGCAATGAAAGCTGTGAAAGAGCTTATGACACCAGACTCAAGGCTAAGGTTCAATGCATCTTTTTTATCACTTGCGGGAGTCTCTCTGAGGCCCATGTCCTTGGTCTGGAGCAAGGACTTGGCAGCAAGGCGGTGAATGGTGAGGCTGAAAGGAAAAAGTAAAAACGTACTGAAATGTAGGGAAAGACATCCATATATCAGTTACTTGGGACTCTTAAAAGTTAGGAATAGAAGAAGAAAGATAAAGTCAGATAAGGGGAGAGATAAGACTTCCGTGGTTTATAAATAAAAAGTGATTGTAGAAAAACAATTACAATGGGGCCCAAAATTAAGAGAAGAATCTAATCCCTAAGGATGGCAGAGGAAGGAGGGAAGAAGGGAAGGAAGGAAGGAAGCGAGGGAGGGAGGGAGGGAAAAAGGAAGGAAGAAAAAAGGAAGGAAGGAAAAAGGAAGAAAAGAAAAAGGAAGGAAGGAAGAAGGGAAGGAAGGAGGGAGGGAGGGAGGGAGAGAGAAAAGGAGGAAAGGCAGGGAATAAAATAGTAATGGAGAACTGAATTCTCACTTGGCATCAGGCTTGGGTTGTAGAGGAAATGTCACCTTATCCTCAAAAGTCTTGCCCTGGAGTGTGTATTTGAGGCATACTTCTCCTGTTGTCTCTGCTGCCTGCAAATTAGAGATGAGTAGAAGTGATAGAAGAAAGAGATCATCTGTGGAAGGATCAGAACAGGGGCAGCTACCTCAAACAACGTATTAAAATACCTGATGAAGAATCAGGTAGCCTATGAAACCAGAGACCTGAAATTATGGGAAGGAAATAGGCTGGCTATACTTGGCAAGTGCTGTCTCTGGCTCAGATGAAATCCACCTACCAGCTTTAGTTGAAATGGTCAGTGTGGTATTTCTCTGACTAGGGGAACAAACAAGAACGGGAACTCACTGGCATCTTCCCAGTCAGTTGGGCATAGATGATTAATCTCTGACCCCTAAAAATGACAGTCTGTTCTGGGGAAAGCATTTCAGCAGACAGACGAGGAGGCAAATGCCAGCTCAGAGAGACATTCTCTGCCACAGGCTGCAGAGAGCGCTTCAGAGTCCTGAGAGCCTAATGGAGGGAAGAGAACAGTATAAACACAAATGATACTGACGATGGCAGCTACTATTAACTGAACATTTATTATGTAGCAGATGCAATACAATCTAATACATGTCATGCGTACTCCTTAATACTATTCTAGGAGATGGGCATTATTTATCTTGCTTTACATATGAAGAAGCCAAAGCTGAAATATTTATGAAAAAAATGTTTGAGAAACAAGACCCTTGGAGAAGGGGATTAAGTAAGAGGTGGCACCATCCAGGAAGGAGGAGCTTAGAGATACCACCAGAGGGGTCTTCTACTTGTACAGACAGATGAAATGGAATAGCAATTTACCACCTCTTCCAATCCATTAGCCATATCATGATTGTTCCTTCTCCTTTTCTTTGTATCTTTTGCATGGAGGATGCATGCAGTACAAAAGAGGTTCTAAAGTGCAGACCTAGAATCTCATCGTGATGGCCAAAGCTCTTAGTTTCTCTATGCCTGGCCTTAAATGCAAAGGTCCCAATCCCTTTCAGCACCTTGTTTCTGAGCTTGCAGCTCCTGGGACCAGATGTCATATTTCCAGATACTAGAGTGGGCCTCTATTACATGCGGCCAAAAGTAGCCCGACTAAGCATACAGCCCAAAGCCTTGGGGACAGAGGAACAGGTATCCTGGAGGAAAGTTGCTACTCCTACCCTTGCACAGTGTCCCCCACCCCATTTCACTTTGGTCTGGATTGCCACCTCTGGACAGACACAGTCAGTCTGTCCCTCACCTTGGACTGCATCCTGTCTTTGCCTGTGATAAATTCTGAGGTGCCCCCTGATGCCCGGGCAATACCTTTTATTAGGCTTGTGGAGGCACCTTCTCCAATACCGAATGAGAAACACCTGCAATTGTAAAAGGACAGAGGTTAGAGGCAGGCATTAAAGAGTGAAAATATAAAATTAATACACAATGGCCAAAAATACGTAAGGAAATAATCTACTTACTTGACAAATGTGTAATAGCCACCATTTACTGAGCATATTTTATATTTTAGGAGGTATAAAAATGTCTTAAATCAATGACGCAGTTTAATCATTGCAAGACTCCTAAAAAGCAGGCTTCTGCTTCACATTGCAGATATGAAACTGAGGCCCAGAAAATTTAAGAAATCTTTCCAAGATCATGCAACTACTACATGTAGCAATGTCACTGGAGCACTGGTCTGTCTGACTGCAAGATCCCTCTGGTAAACCAAGAGAAAGATAGAAACTAACACCAGTTCCTACCTAACTATTTGCTGGCACCTTGTCTGCTCTAGCAAGACCAGTCTTAGAAAAAGGAAGCGTGCCTCCTGCTCTTCTAACTGGAGAGTTCTTGCCCTGCCTTTGTCCATGTGCACCAAGTAACTTCTTAACCATGATGTGATTTCCCAAATAGAATTACGTATAAACAAAAAAACATACTGATAATACTAACACAAGTGCTTTTGGAAGGCATGACAGAGAAAGTGTTCATTGTAAATTAATACCCTGAAATTTTGGTTTATGTGTCAGTCTCTCTTAGATCAGTGTGAGTCATCATCCCCAAGTCTAGCGGCGTCAGCATTAGGGTCAATGCTCTGCACTTGTAAGACTAAGAACCAGACATCTAACTGCGGGTACCTACCTGTAACGATACTTCCTAAATGCTACAGCCTGACAGCATCTTAATATTACAATTTTTCAATTTCTAACATGATCTTTGAATTGCAGCCTATGTTATAAAGTGTTGTTATAGTTTTTAAGTTCTTTTGTATAAAATCAAAACTAAACAATATTGGCTGGGCGTGGTGGCTCACACTTTGGGAAGCCAATAACAGGAGTTCAAGATCAGCCTAGGCAACACAGTGAGAGACCCTGTCTCTAAACAAACAAACAAACAAAAAGTATTGATGACTAACTGGAACCTCATGACAGTGCTACATGTGGATGACAATAAAAATTAATATTATTATAATAATAGCAAACTTTTATATAGCACTTAAAATATAACACCCTAGGAAAGTTCTGCTCACAGCAATGCCACTGTACATTGTTTCAAGCCAGTAGAGAACTAAGAAAGCTGTATACAATATTTACAATCATTTGTTTGAAAACATTAAAGGTCTACCAAGATAAAAATCTATGGGCCAGGATCTGAGAGAGGAGAGAAGCCAAGAGAAATGAGCCCGGCATCTGATGTTTCTTTACCCTTTGAAGCAAGTGCCAGATACAAAAATGGATGGCTGAAAAGCCAAGCAGTTACACACAGGCAGGAGAAACAAAACAGCAATTTGCACTTTCCAGAGGGAAGGTGCTCTTGTAAACATCTGAGAATTTAGAATAGAATCCTAAAGGACTACATCCTGGAGGTAGAGGTGAATCAGAAATAGACCAGCCATCACCATGACTGAAGTTCATCAGATCCTGACTGGATTAAGATTATCTGTTCCTAGTCTATCCAGCACCATTCAGAAGCAAAGAATAAATCCTCTCAGATGGAAGATGTCATCTAGAGGTTAATCTAATTTCTACAATTTTTTATTTGACAACTAACAAAAATCCTCAAATATTGGGAAATTAGGCACTGTACTTGTGAATTATACAAGCTTAAAAAAAGAAATCATAATAACTGGAAATATTCTTAAGTAGATGACAATGGCAAATGGCATATCCATATTTAAAATTCAGCTACAGATGTGCTTAAATATATAGCTCTGAATACACACATTAAAAAAGAAAGTCTAAAAATCAACTATCAAGCATCTGTCTCAAGATGTTAAAAGAAGATGGCCAAAAACTCAAGGAATGTAAAAGAAAGAAAATAATAAAGCTAGCTAGGAGCAGATATTAATGAAATAGAAAACACTTAAATGATAGAAAGTATCAACAAACCCAAAGGTGCTGGTGTCTTGAAATTATTATTAAAATTGATAAACATCCAGTGCAAGAAAAGAAATATTAACAGAAAAGGCACAAATAACCAACATTAGGAAAAGAAAAGGTAATATTACTACATATCCTACAAAATTTAATAATGTTATTAGGCAATATCAGAGACAATTTAATGCAAAGAACTTCAATAAAATATTCAAACTTTTATAAAAAATAAGAACACATAAAAGTATGAATAGGTCAAAACAAAAACTTTCTAAAAAAATTCCAGGCCAAGAGAGCTTTGCTGGGAAATTCTAATAAATATTTACAAAAGAAAATCTTTTAGAGCAAAGGAAAAAAGGCAATCTTCACAGCTCATTTTATGATACTAGCAAAACACTGATATCAAAACCTGACAAGATAAGACAATATATGTCAACATTTCCCATGAAAATAGATTCAAAATCCTAAAAAAGTATTATCCAACTGAATCAAAAAATATATGAAAGAGATTAATATATCATAACTACTTTGGGTTTATTCTGGAAATTCAAGGTTGGTCTAATATTTAAGAATTACTAGAATTCATACTTTAAAATAAAGGATAAAATCATATATTCATCTAAGTAGATGCATAAAATACATTTGATGAAATTCAACAATCATTCATTATTCAAAATAAAAGAAAGAAAAGAGAGAAAAGAACCCTCAAAACAAATAAAAGGAAATTTCCTTAATAATAGAAAGGATAACTACTAAAAAAAAAACTTATAGAAAACACCATACTTAATAGTGCAATGTTGAAATGTTCCCTTTGAAGTCCAAAATAAAATAAGGATATGATCATTGTGATTTAGATTTCTGTTAGAGATCCTCCTCAGGGTAATCCAAAAGGGAAAAAAAAATTTAAAAATAAGAAAAAAATAATTTTTTAAAAATAAGAAAAATAAAATATATTTTTTTACAAATGTGATTCTTCATACAGTATCTAAAAGAATCTGCAAATATGGAATTTCATTAATATTTAAATTAACATCATTAAATACAAGTCAAGGTAAAACAAGCTATTGAAATTCATTTCTATATAGAAATAAAACATCCAGTAAATAAAATTTTTTAAATACTGTTTAAAATAGCATCAAACACCTAGGGAAACAATTTAATTAAAAAATGCATGAAGCCCACTACACAGATAATTATAAAATATTACAGATAGATTTTGTGTGTACAGAAGGCTTCCCTTATCTGCAGTTTCACATTCTACACTTTCAGTTACCTGCAGTCCACTGCAGTCCAAACATATTAAATAAAAAATTCCAAAAATAGACAATTCATACATTTTAAATTGCATACCATTCTGAGTTGCATCATGAAATATCGTGCCATCCTGCTCTGTCCCACTCTGAATATGAATTCTCTTATCCAGCGTCTCCATGCTGTCTACACTACCCACCTGTCGGTCACTTAGTAGCAGTCTCAGGTACCAGATAGATACATGTGGTATCACAGCACTTGTGCTCAAGTAACCTTTATTTTACTTAATATTCCTATTTTATTGTTAGTTATTGCTAATCTCTTTCTGTGCCTAATTTATAAATTAAATTTTATCACAGGTACATACGTATAGGAAAGAATGGTACAGATAGAAAGGGTTTGGTACTATCCACGGTTTCACGTACCTACATGGGTCTTGGAATATATACTCCATGGATAAGGGTGAACTATTATTGATAGATTGAAGAAATGAGTAAGTTTACTGATTATGCAGGAAGCTAGGTTTCTCACACTGTGGAAAAGAAGACATAAATATGTAATTGGAGAGAAGAGGAAGAATGCTACACTGCTACCTATGAAGTGGGGAAACAGTAAAAACTTCAGAATTTCTTTTTAACATTTGCCAGTTCTCTCTGCTGAAAATGCCAAGAATAAATAACAGCATAATAGTAAGGAGTGCACCTAACACTCAAATATTGATTTTTATTTATTGCTTTCACTAAAAACTATTTCTTCAAGGGCTTCTCAAAGGGCTGGGAAAGTACCAGATGAGTGTACAACATTGTGTATTAGAAAGAAAGCATTCATAAAGTAAAGAGATGTGAGAAAAACATAGAGACACCTTAAAAAGTATCTCACAGGTGAAATTTGAAAATTTTGAGAATTTAAATGAATCATGAGAATTATGTGACACATACTGAAAAATAATGAAAGAATCCGAGAATATATACTGATAAAAGGAAGGAAGGGAGGAAAGGAAGAGGAAAAGCTTCTTCTTTTTTTTTTTTTTTTTTTTTTTTTCCAAACAGTAGGATGCCAGTTAACAGGTGTGGAAAAGCTGACAGAATTTTGAAAATCATTCTGTCACCACTGAAAGTCATAACTGACTTGGGCAATAATCACCAGTGAATGCTAAACCACTGAGTAAACATTTGTTGAGAACAAGATGTTTACAAAATTTCAAACATACCTGTTAGACACTACCTTTAACTAAGCAAACTTGACATCCTCATGCCCCTTTGGAATATTTCTGCCAAAATGTTTAATACCAACCTTAACATAAATTTAAACAGTCTTACAAACACAAATCAAGATTCAAAAACATAACCGGCTTGTACTCTTTCAAAATGTCAGTATCATGAAAGAGGATAAAAGGCTGAGAAGCTGCTCCAGAGTAAGAAGACTAAAGAGACAAAACAACAAACAAAATACGTGTCCTTGGATTTGTCCCTGGAACAAATGGAAAAATTAAAAACTATAAAGAACAGAAGAAAAATTGACAAATATGGCCTGCATTTAGATAATAGTGTTATCCCAACTTTAAATTTCTTGAATTTAATAGTTTTATTGTGATGTAGTAGAACATTCTCGTTCCTAAAAGATGAGTGCCTAAGTGTTTATATATGAAGGGTTATGATATCTGTGGCTTGCCCTCAAATGTTTCAACACAAAACATATCTGAAACAAATGTAGTAAAAGGTTGACAACTGGTAGACCTTGGTGAAGGGCACATGGTGTCCTTTTTTTTTTTTTTTTTTTTTTTTTTGAGACAGAGTCTTGCTCTATTGCTCAGGCTGGAGTACAGTGGCGTGATCTTGGCTCACTGTAATCTCTGCCTCCCGGGTTCAAGCAATTCTCCTGCCTCAGCCTCTTGAGTAGCTGGGACCACCACGCACAGCTAATTTTTGTATTTTCAGTAGAGACAAGTTTTTGCCATGTTGGCCAGGCTGGTCTCAATCTGCCTGCCTTGGCCTCACAAAGTGCTGGGATTACAGGCGTGAGCCATGGCTCCCGGCCCCATTGTTCTACTTTTGGAATGTCTCTATAGGTCTAAGTTGTCTTAATAAAATGTTGGAAAACAACATTTTAAGAAATCAGAAAAGATCAAAGTAAATAAAAGGATTGGAACGCTCAATATACTAAAGAGTAAGTCCTGCCTAAAAATATCTAATAAAGTCAATGAAATTCTAGTCAATATCCCAATAGGTTTCCTCTTCTGATAAAAACTGACAAGCTAATACTAAAATACAAACACTAAGAGGCAAGTATAACCAAGATAGTCTTTGTTATTAAATGAAAAAAATTGAGGATTTAACACTATTGGAAATCAAGATTTATCATAAAGCTGTACTAATTTATATGGTCGTTCTAGCACATGTCTAGATGTATAGGCCAATGTGATGGAACAGAGGATCCAGAAACAATCTACACATGGATAGGTGCTTATTGATGACGGAGATGATACTGTACATCAGTGAGGAAAGGACAAACTTTTCCATAAATAGGATAGGGTCAATTTGATATCCATGTTACAAAAAAAAAATGAAACCTAACCCCTATACCACACAATGCACAAAAATAAGTTCCAGGTACATTGCAAATCCAAATGTAAAAGAAAAAATAAAACTTCTAGAAAAGAACAACAAAAAAAATCTTCATCACCTTGGGTAGGGAAAGACTTTTAAACAGGATGCAGAAAACATGAAGGATAAAGGAGAAGACTAAAAAATATCAAGCTACATTAAAATTTATAACAACTATTACTCAAATACATTTTGAAGCTAAGAACAACCTACACAGTAAGTAAGTATACAGTATATCTAGAACATACAGTCAACAAAGAGCTTGTATCCAGACTACAGAATGAACTATAGGTCAGTAAGAAAAATCAATCTAATAGAAATAATTAACAGAAAAAAGACTTGAAAGCACATCATGAAAGAGGGCATCCAACTGGGCAATAATTACAAAATGTTGCTAAACTCCATTTGTCATCAGGAAAATGTAAATTAAAACCATAAGAAGATGCCACTAAACACACAAAAAATTGACTAAAATGTAGAGACAAATAATACCATATTTTGGAGAGGAAATGAGGTTACTGGAACACTCCTACAATGCTAGAATGAATTAAATTAGTATAATCATTTGGAAAACTGTTTGGTATTCCATAGAAACTCCACAACTCTGCCTATTCAGAGAAACGTCTATGTATATACATATGTATATATGCATATACACATGTATTCAAAAAATATATGTACAAGAATACAAGAATGCTCACAGCAGTATCATTTTTAACAGCCAAATCAAAGTCCATCAGCACTAAAATCAATAGATAAATTATGGTATAGTCATTTTATGGAATACTACACACCAATGAAAATTAACTGTGGCTATACACAAAATATATATGAATCTCTCAACATACTGCTGAAAGGAAAGAAATGATATACACAGAAATGAAAGCATACTGTGTAACTCATTTCTTTTCACTCAAAACATGCACAAATAACCCATGGTGCTACTAAGTCAGGAAAGCTTTAGTGTACAGTGACGTACATGATGGAAAAGGGTACAGATGGAGAGGCCTGCTACCATTCCAGTTTTTACCTATGCGGCGATTACACAGTGTGTTCACTGTGATAATTTATTCAGTTGTATATTTATAATTTGTGTAGTTTTCTGTATGTCTTACTTTCCTAACAACGTTTATATTAAAAAAAATTAACATCTTACTATTCAATTCTTGTGTCCATTGTAGTATAGAAAGAATGATGATTTTGCTGTGTTGTTCATGTTATTTTAAAAATTAATTTTAATTTTCATAGGGAGAAATAGATTTTCAACTGCTAAAACTAAATTCTGAAATCATTTGGTCCTCTTCAAGGAATGTCAACACTGGCATCATGTAGCACTAGAGTCTATGTGCCACTACTTAGGTCCAATCACCCAGAAATCACATTCTCTTCATACCTGTGTTTCTGTCTGTTGATCCCAACTTCTTTAATTACACTAAATGTGTTGGTAACTTCTCCATCTGTAAAGACAAAAAGCTGTACAAAAAAAGAAAATGTTCATCAGGTCTCCGTCAAGTTCATTTTAAGATACCAGAATTTGTCCTTGAAAAATCCACCTATTTCATTGCAGAGGGTCTGGTGCCTCTTCAAAGAGGCATGGGATCCCTAACGTTTCAGTCATTAGCACCACATTCTCACATGATCTGCTCAGAATCCTGGAAATTTTTAGCACCTCCCCTCCTAGCTACATATAAGTTATTATGGCACTCCACCGAAGACCTTCCATTGTCCATTGCATGGAGTTAAGAAAGAAGAAAAATGCATCATCTTTTTTTTTCTATTTATTATATAATAGAAAACTGTGAATTACAAATCATATTTCAACATACTGCATGAAGCTCAGGGGCATAGATTCTTAGAGATTTCACTCTCACTGTCTCTTCTGTTAGCTCTGTTCCACTTCTTACCTGTAGGGGGTGGCCTGGGATGGAGGGTCTCCTGTAAATGTCCTGGAGTGGTGCCAAGATTTCAGTGCCCCCTAGGTCGGCCTGCATAAGCTTAACTCTCCCCAGGGCCTCCTCCATGGTTTGCTGAGTGTACTTCACACTCTCCCTGAGAAAAACAAACACATCCAGTTACATGAGGGTTACTTAACCTTGCACAGTACAGAGTCCCTGAATTGAGAAACCCTCATCAAAAGTGAGTCTTATCCAAAATCCTCAATGCCAAAGTCAGCTCTGCAGTAACCCCTTTAACAATTTAGTCTTTTTCTTTAAAGTCTCATTTTGTACTCTGTATGGTCTTTCCAGTAACTTACGGGAAGCATGCCTCATAGGAAGAGCCAAATCCATAGATGTTGAAATAACAGCCTATAGGCAAACTCTTCAGCAGCAAAATCAGTGTTTCCTGAAGGTAAGAGAGTATGAGGAGACAGAGTGAGAGAGGCTCCTCAAAACACATGGCCCTGCCAATGGATTCTTGAGGATGTGGGCCATCACCCACCTTGTCCCTTCTTACATTCCAAGGCTAGCCTTGGGGTCGTCATGCTGCTGTGGCTCAGGCTCCAAATAGACCCAAATTTAACCCTCAGATCTCACTTGAGCATGTGACCCAGAAAAGGAGAAAAACTAGCTTTACCTTGGCTGCCTGTATGCGTAGCTGAGATCTGTCCTGGCTATTCATGGGGCTCTGCATACTTCCAGAGCGGTCCATGAGGAAGATAAACTCTCCACAGGTATTTGATGGTTGATCTTCTGGGATATTTGGATAGAAACTCACCATTGCAGTTGGATCTCCCATCAAATGACCTGATCAGAAAGGATAAAGCCACTCTAAGACAAAAAGGAACCCAAGAATCCTAGTACTCAACAGTCAATGGTAGTGATTACAATCAAGAGCTAAGAAAAACTCAAATCTAAAACATCGTGATGATTCATATACTACAACTGCTTGCAATGGGTTCGAAGTGAGTTATAAATATATGAGACAGACAAAAGCAGAACAGATATGAAAGAGAAGAAAGAGGGTAGAAGTTAGCAGACACAAGCAATAGTTAAAACATTGTCACTGATTACTAGCTTCCTGGCAGCTAGACAAATGAATGAAACACATTAGGTTAAAATGTTCCAGCATTTGCCAAAAGAATCAGACAAGTTTATCTGCAGAATCAAACCTTTTCTTCAAATCAAATAAATGGGAAATGTTATCACATGGGCCTTAAGTCTTTAATTACAGCTTTGAAAAAAGTGATACTCACATGGACAATTTTTAGGTTGACAATTTACAAGAGTTGAGAGTATAAGTATTATACCCACCACCAAGGTAAATCTGTCTGCTTTGGGTATGAATAACTCACTGATAGTCCCCAGAAGAAAGGAAAACACTGGGATACATGTTGGATTCTATTAGCATCATGCAAACAATGGGGTGGGGGAGACCACAGGAGCCTAGTCTATCTGGCCATGTTGTCAAAGCCATAGCTGTAACTATTTTTAGGAGCAAGAGAGGGCTGATATAGGAATTGAAATGCTAGTACTGACATAGAGGTGCAATTTCTGTTAACTCCAGCTTTACAGAAGATATAGGAGGATATATAATTAAATTCCATTACCCTATTTTTACAAAGTGGTTCTAGGATCATAGGTGTATATTCTCAGTCATCTTGGGATTTGGTATGACAATAGAATCTGGCTCAGTTTAATTTCTTCCCCATAGGATATGCCAATAACCAAAGTGGCTTCTAAATAAGATAGGTGTTGCCCATCAAATATATGAGAGGACACTAGTTCAAAAACAATTATACAATCCAGATGTCTGGATATATGATGGAGGAGAACCTTTTTTGATGAGCACGTTCCTTTCCATTCTCAGAGACAGCTGGTTTAAATGGAGCTGTCACTATGCTGAGGAGCCAGAAAGGGTGGCATGAGATGATATGGGTTAACATATTTAGCCTGTTTACAACAATGCCAGATGAATTGTAAATGTTATATGTCAATTATCTATTATAACTTTAGCCTGGCTCAAATTATTTTCACCTCCATGAGTCTTGGCTTCTTTGTTTTCAAGGGGCATTTCAAATTTTAGCTTCTCTGCTTGCTAGCCTCATGTCCTCATCTGAAAAATCAAGGTAGTAAGTAACACCTACGTCAAGATTATTTTAAGTAGGGGATCCAATCTTTTGGCTTCCCTGGGCCATATTGGAAGAAGAAGAATTGTTTTGGGCCACACATAAGATATACTAACACTACCAATAGCCAATGAGCTAAAAAAGAAAAATCATAAAATAATTTCACAATGTTTTAAGAAAGTTTACAAATTCGTGTTGGGCTACATTCAAAGCTGTCCTGGGTCACATGTGGTCCATAGACCACAAGTTGAACAAGTTTGATTGTAAGGGTTAAGTAATATTATATACTTAGTGAACTCAGTTTAGGGCTCAACTCAGATTAAACTCTTAATAACAATATTATAAAATTATTTCTAAATTTTATTTTTATACAATTTTTAAATTAAATCACAAATTTAATTTTAAAAAGACATTATGTTCTTAATATAGTAAGTACATCTGTTCTAAGTTTGTAAAAAATAACATACTGTGTTTTTGTCATATAGTGGTAGGTTTCATTTGGCAGAACTCTAAATGGTTTTAGTGAGCCAAGCTGCCACTTAAAGTTGTCATTTGCTTCCTTGTATGGATGAGAACAGCAACTCATCTTGACTAAATATTTGACCTGAGAAGCAAGACTTGGGCAGTCCTGCTGGAAGGGATTCACAAGACTATAAAGACCATCCCTGATGTCACCCTGCGGCCTTCAGAGATGGTCATGGGGAATAGATGAGAAAATCTGCATGGGAGCCAAGGGAACTTCTTAGAAAAACAGGGACTGAGATCTCAATCCTTACCTTTTGAGATCCAAAATTACAGAACTTTCTCTGGTGAAAATAGTGCTTTAAAATAATCCTAATTGACAAGCAGGTCACTGTTATGGGAATATTTCATGGACACCCAAAGAGATAGTCATCATAGGGAAAGGAAAAAGCAGATAACTAATGTACAAAGACAGAGAATGGAGCTTTGTGGAAGAGGAGCTGGTTACAGCAAATCAGGTTGAAGCTGGGGAGCCCCTTGAATGACCTTAGCATGGAAAGCTGGCCCTGAGGAAGAATAGTTGAACAAGTGAGGGAAAACTAGAAAGTTCAATTTGTGTGCTCAAGTATGAAGCTACTTTGGAAGCAAACATTAACAAAGAGAGAGTAGGGTACTCTGTAGAAAAACAACTACAAGGAATTTTCCTGACAACACCTATAATTGTAAAAGCAAGAGCCTAACCCAAGCCGTACCACTTGGAATATGATTGTCACCAAGGATCTGTCCATTCCTCTATGTGGAAATGCTTTGTGGCAGTTGCACTCCAGTCCTGCTTCATTGAAAACCAGGAGCGTGGCAGTCCAGGAAGCTCCCAAGAGCACAACAAACTGACATGGGTTGTACCAATTTTAATTCCAAGAAAGAGTACATTAAGGAAAATTTAAAAAGTAAGAAACATTAAAAGAAACTAAGAAACTAAAGTTATTAAGAAGTGAAACTTAGTCTTAGAAATTAAGAAAATAGGGCAAAACAAAAAAGTTTTGGAGATGAAGGGTGGTGACGGTTACACAAGGTGAATGTCCTGAAGACCACAGAACTGTACACTTAAAAATAGTTAAAATGGTCAATTCTGTTATGTATATTTTATCTTAAAATGAAAGAGAAAAAAACTTCAGCTGAGACTGCATGTAGCTGTGATGAATCAATCAATAAAAACTATTAGATAAAAAAGACATTAAAACTAAACCTAGTCAATCTAATCACAATTACTACTAGCATTCTTCCTATTTTTCTTCATTTTTTAAAAAATATACTTTAAGTTCTGGGGTACATGTGCAGATCTTGCAGGATTGTCACACAGCTATACACACACCATGGAGGTTTGCTGCATCCATCGCCCCAGCATGTACCTTAGGTATTTCTCCTAATGTTATCCCTCCCCAATCTCCCGACCCCTGCTATCCCTCCCCAAGCTCTCCCACCCCGCAACAGGCCATGGTGTGTGATGTCCCCTTCCATGTGTCTGTGTGTTCTCATTGTTCAACACCCACCTCTGAGTGAAAACATGTGGTGTCAGTTTGCTGAGAATGATGGTTTCCAGCCTCATCCATGTCCCTGCAAAGGACATGAACTCAGCCTTTTTTTTATGGCTGCATAGTATTCCATGGTGTATATGTGCTATATTTGCTTTATTCAGTCTATCATTGATGGGCATTTGGGTTGGTTTCAAGTCTTTGCTATTGTAAACAGTGCCACAATGAACATACGTGTGCATGTATCTTTATAATAGAATGATTTGTAATCCTTTGGGTATATACCCAGTAATGGGATTGCTGGGTCAAATGGAATTTCTATTTCTAGGTCCTTGAGGAATCGCCACACTGTCTTCCACAATGGTTGAACTAATTTACACTCCCACCAATAGTGTAAAAGTG
>CAUYLG010039026.1:0-83696 GCA_963573385.1 Cacajao melanocephalus
CTTGGCCAACACCCCGCTAAACTCTTTTAATTTTCTCTTTTTTTTTTTTTTTTTTTTTTTTTTTTTTTTTTTTTTGCCAGAGAAACCAGAGAAGGGAGCTTCAGTGGGTCAGAGAGTTTTGGGAGAAATTCTAAATTCTACATGGAAGAAAGACAGGAAAGGGTTCTCCTAATTCTGTGTATTAACTTGAACTGATTTTAGACTAAACCCTGAGATATGCGTGCATGAGGCACAATCAAAGATGTATAACCAAGGCTTGTGAACTTAAATGAAATTTGAACCACCTGCAGAAGTCTTCTGACTAGCACATGCATGGAACAGACCCAAACCAATGTTGCAGAGGCTTAAGGAAGTCAATGGAAATTAAAATTACCTTGACAGAAGGAAACAGACTATAATGTATAAACCTAAATGTGTTGAATGCCTTCTAAAATACAGGCTGGACACAGTGGCTTATGCCTGTAATACCAGCACTTTGAGAGGCCGAGGCGGGCAGATCACCTGAGGTCAGGAGTTCAAGACCAACCTGGCCAACATGGTGAAACCCCCAACTCTACTAAAAATACAAAAATTAGCCTGGCGTGGTTGAGGGCACCTGTAATCTCAGCCACATGGGAGGCTGAGATAGAAGAATCGCTTGAACCTGGGAGGTGGAAGTTGCAGTGAGCCAAGATTGTGCCACTGCACTCCAGCCTGGGTAACAGAGCAAGACTCCACTTCAAAAAAAAAAAAAATCTCAGCATTCTCTAGACGTTTATAACAGGACTCAGCCTATGCAGCATAATGCTTACAATGTTTTAAAATACAACTCAAATTACTTAAAATTCAAAGAATCAGAAAAATGTGACCAGTTCCCAAGAGAAAGTGACACACACACACACACACACACACACGTGCATGGATCACACACCCCAACCATGAAATGACCCAATGTGTCAACTATCAGATAATGATTTCAAAGCAGCTATTATAACTAGGCTCCATGAGGTATAGGAAATCACATTTGGTATTATGTGGCTGTTGTGCTTTTAATGATATTTATAAGGATAATAATTTTGGACTGGATTGGTTCTTTTTCATTGTGGTAAGTATACATTATGTAAAATTTATTATTTTCACTTTTTTAAAGTATATAGTTCTGTGACATTAAGTACATTCACATTGTTGTGTAACCATCACCAGTACTCATGTTCAGAACTCTTTTCATCATCCCAAACTGAAACTCTGTACCCATTAAACAATAATTCACCATTCTATCCCCCCAGCTTATACTCTTGTGGAAGCCAGGCAGAGGCACTGAACTGTCAGAGGAAAGAAAGGTGAACATAACAACTATAGTAGGCAGCAAGACTGGAATGATGAAAATGGTGCTTGGAATCACAGAGAGTTATGATAATAGCTAATGGATCATGGGACTCTGAGCAGTGAGATAGATGGAAGCTCAACTAGGATGTTACTCTATTTTATTATTTAAAAAAACACAGCTGGCAAGTGGAGGTTTAGTGTCTGTCCTTGCAGTGAAAAAAATCATGGTCTTTCATTCAGTTTTCAAATCTAAATTAGTTAACAAACCCAGAGCTTTGCGAATGGAGGTGAGCCTGGTATTCTTTTTGAAGAATCCTGTGATGCCATTAGAAGTATGTGAGATAACTACTCCATTCATCCTTCCTTAAACAGACCTGATGTCATTTTCCAGGATAACTTTGTAGTGAGGATTCAGAATTGTTAGTTGTGAGGTCTGAATAACATTAATACTAGAGAACCAAAAACATTATCCTGATCTCCCAAAGCCTGAGCCCTTGACTCAAGTGTGTTTCACACCATACGCATTTAGTCACAGGGCCCATTTTGCAGTTATTTCCGGAGATTCTGAATGTGTATTTGGGACAGACAGAATTAGCAGCTGGCAGAATTTCTGACTTATGTATGTCTATCTGTGGAGCAACAGCCATTACAATAGAAGGAATTAGTTGAAGCCCTTGAAAATATCCTCCCACATCCTGGCCAAGACGGTTAATTGGAAGCAATACTGGGAAGGATTGTGGAGACTGGCACTAACATGAAAGACTTGCATGATGCAGAAATGGTAGTTCCCATCAAAGCCCTATTCCATTCACTGTGCTTGAAGCACTGCCTAACAAAAAAGCCCAATTGTGTCTGCCTACGGATGGTGCTGTCAGAAAAATACTCCTTTCCTCCTCACGGTGGTCTATTTTAAGATGGAGTCATTCAAACAGCTTATTGCAGATGCTTCATTCATGAGACTGAGCAATCAGCTGCATTTATTGTGAGGCTGTGGTCAGTTTTGTAAAACACCACGTTGAGTTTTCACTCATTCTTCTGTTGCTCACTGCCCTAGCTCTCACTTCTGCTTCTCTGAGATTGCACACCTCCAATAAAATAGCGCAGAAACTTTCTGTTTAGGCTCTGTTTTCAATATAACCAGAGAAAATATAGAAAAGTCCACCTTCTGATGCTGTTTATTGGGTTGGCTTTACTACACAATCCAGAGTCCTCCAAAAAAATATGTTTTCATAACATTTTACAAATAGACTATTTCCATATCATTTTTGAACCGAAGGGAGATTATCATAGTTAGAAATGGAACTGTGAGTACTAGATGTTCAAATCTTTTCCTCCACTGCTATAGATAGATAAAGAAAAGCAGGCCAGGCCTGGTGGCTCATACCTGTAATCCCAGCACTTTGGGAGGCTGAGGCGGGCAGATCACCTGAGAGCAGGAGTTTGAGACCAGCCT
The DNA here is from genome assembly GCA_963573385.1 of Cacajao melanocephalus. Classification (NCBI taxonomy): domain Eukaryota; kingdom Metazoa; phylum Chordata; class Mammalia; order Primates; family Pitheciidae; genus Cacajao; species Cacajao melanocephalus. The sequence goes on from CAUYLG010039026.1 coordinate 2,759, forward strand.
GGACAAAATGGCGAAACCCCACCTCTACTAAAAATATGAAAATAAGCTGGGGGTGGTGGCAGGTGCCTGTAATCCCAGCTACTCAGGAGGCTGAGGCAGGAGAATCGCTTAAATCTGGGAGGCGGAGGTTGCAGTGAGCCGAGATCTCACCATTGCACTCCAGCCTGGGTGACAGAGCAAGACTCCATCTCAGATAAAAAAGAAAAAAAGCAAAGCAAGCAAGCAAACAAGAGCCTCTGTTTATCTAGCAGTATTGGGTATTTTTTAGGATTTTAGGAAATATTTCTGGAAAGGATGAATCTTGTGGAATGGTAGAGGCAGCTAGGTGAAATAGGACTAGGAACAACAAAAGTAAAAACTCAGGTACAAGAAATAATCGAGTGTATTGGAAGAACAATTGCATCTGAGCATAACTTGAACAAAAAGTTCAGGTGGGACATGGCAGGAAATGGACCTGGGGCCAGGTAAATGCCTGGTGACAGAAGTCCTTGTAGGCCAGGTTAAGGAATGTGAATTTTACTGTGCATGTTTCATGAATCACCTGCTTCAGAATCACCTAGAATGCTTGTTAAAAGTACACTTAATGCATTTCCTCAGACACTAAGTCAGGTGTACCCAATCACAATCTCTTAAGAGGGGGCTGGGAATCTATGTTTTGAATACCTCAAGGTGTTTCTCAGCACACTAAAACTTGGGAACACCTGGTAGTGCCTTGAAAAGTTTTTACTAGTATTGTTTCATAGTTAGATTCTGTCTAGACCATTCTGGCATCAGCAAGGAGGATAGGTCCAAAAAGGGAGACCCAGATTAGAAACAGAAAAATCATTCATTCATTTATTCAATGCATATTTTAGGCAGTTTCTACATGCTTGGCAAAAAAGACGTAGTAATGAAGAAACAGATGAAGCCTATCTTAATCTACTTGCTATCTCATGCAGGAGATAACAACAAACAAGTAAACAACATACAAACAAGATAATTCCAGATGTGATAAATGTGATAAAGAAAATAAGTGTAGTCGTGTCAGAGACAGTAGCTGTATATCTGTGTGAGTTAGAGAGTAATTCAGATAGCGTGATTGGGGAAAATCTCTTGAGGAGATGACATTTACTCAGACTTGAAGAGGGAGAAACCAGCCATGTGAGAAGCCTGGGGAAAGGATTAGTTATCCATGCAGAGTGAACAGCTGGTATAAAGCCTCTGAAACAGAAATAAGATCAATATCTCCAAGAAACAGAAAGGATGGCATAATGCCTGGAGGGTAAGGAGAGTAGGGGATAGTAGAGAAATGTATGCTTGTTTAAGTAGAAGAGTAGGTCATGCAATGGGATATTAGGCCATAAAAGAACACGTGTATTTTATTCTAAGTGTTATTTATTAGTACAGGAAAGAAGTGCAAGGCAGACGTAGTTCATACACAAAGGGGACAGGAATATATTTAAGAAATATTTAGGGAATGGGGTAAAGTGAAAAAGCCCTAGGTAGTCATTGGATGTGGGCCATGAAGGTAGAGAAGGATTCTAGGATGATTGTCGTGTTTGTGGTCTGGATTCCTATAAGTAGATCATGGTAACATTATTTGAAAAAGAGAGAATAAGAGTAAGGAGATATTTGAAGGGGTGGAATATTGGACACTATCTGAACATGCTGTATTAAGGGGTTTGTGGAATACACTAGTGATATATGTCTATATTACAATATTTGATTGTAAATTATAGAAAACTGAAAATAACAGATCATGGCTCACTGCAGCCTTGAACTCCTAGGCTGACGTGATTCTCCTACCTTGGCTCCCAAACTGCTGGGATTAGAGGCGTAAGCCCTCATGCCTGGCCAAAAGTAACAGAAATTTCAGTAAGATGAACATTTATGTCTTTCTCATGTCAATAAGGTTCAGAGATAAGAGTACAAGATTTGTGTCCAGGTCTTAGTTCACAAAGGTGACTGAGTGACTACATGGAGGAGTCAATGTCATTGAAAGGAAAAGTTTATTGTTACAGTTCCTCTGGAAACGAGAGATGCAGCCATGCAAGGCTACATAGGAAGCACCAGAATTGGTCAGGAGAGAGGCCAAAGCCAGAGTAGGGAGTGGGGGGCAGAGTCCACAGCCTTTAGAGGTGTTTCTGTGGAAAGCTGAGGGTAAACAGTCTAGATTGGTGAGTTTGAATAATTCCAGTGGGTCTTCAGGCATAGGGTGTGTTCCTAGTTGTCTGGAATCTGGCCCTGGGTTGATTTACTACAGAGGAAATATTGGCTTGCTGTGTGAATTAGATTAAGGAGATGGTTGGAGGTATAGACTCAGGATTAGTTGGTTTGTATGTGAAAGGCATGCTAGCAGGCAAATTGTTTAGTATTTCCAGGAATTTGTTAGACCCAAGAGGAACAGTCTTTCCCTGGCTAGCAAGGCCCACAAGATGTCAAAACATAACAAAAAACATAATGAATTTAAGGCTGGTAGAGCACCTACATTATTATCAATAATGCTTTTTGTCTTGTTAATTCTCCATTCTCAACACCTGGAACAACCTCAGGTGCCAAGATGGCTCCTCGCCCTCGAGATATCACATCTACATCCTATCTAGTGGGAAGAGGTGAGGACGAGCATGATATCCCCTTCTTCCAAGGATACCCCTGGCAGTATCATAAACCAGTTTTCTTACATCCCGTTGGCAGACATCTGAGGAAGAGTTTGTGAAAGAAAGCAAGAAGGATTGGTCTGGAATAAGTGAGCACACAAGAGCAGGCTGTGAAAGCCAAGGAAGTGGAGGCTTTAGGAAAAGAGGGAGGGGTCAAAATTATAATGTGGCCAAGAGAGGCAGCAGATCAGAACTGCCGAGGGTCCTTCGGGATAGTTCGAATGAAGGGTCACTACTATCATAGCAAATTTAAGGGAGAAGTAAAGAAAAAATAAAAGAGAAGTGAGCAAATAGACAAGGCAGCAAGCATGAACTGCTCTTTGCTGAGGCTAGGCTGCTGAGGAAAAGTAGGAAATTAGAGGTCACATAGAATTAAGAGATTTTTATTGTAGATATTAGATTGACAATCTTTAATGTAATATATCCACAAAGGGTAAAATATTTAGAAAAAAATAGAGACTGGCTGGTGAATAAAAGCAGAAATATTGAAATAATTGTTGAATGCAGTTCTTACCGAGGGTCTTTTGTAATGTATGATAACTTATAGGGCATTAGAACAAGCTAAAAAAGTGAATGAGTCACTGAGTCCTCATTCTGAAAATGGTGACGATGCAAGTGATTGCTGAGTCACATTTCTTTCCATGTGAGAAGCTGACTGCAGGGTTGGTGTATGCAGAAATGGAAGGCAAGTTTAGCCTAGGTGCATTTGTCTTTAATTTGATCATATAAACAACGACTTATTTTTTCTAATGATACAGTTTCATAAATATCAGTTTAGTTGGATTTTATTTTCTTCTAGCTTGAATGTTCTCCCAGAGGAAATATGTTCTCTCCCATATATCTCTAAATAATATGAGATTTTATTTAGACAGATAGTGAAAAATCAGTGTGATACATTATAAAGTATGAGTGCCATCTTTTAATAAAAAGTTTTTAAGGAAGACTTCCTTGGGAGTGCTTTATTATATAACCTGTCAGATGGTCTCGGTGCCAAATGGGCAGGATTTAGAGACCATTAAGAGACTTAAATATTAATGTGACTTGTACTTTTCTTGAGCAACCAAATTATTGATATTCAACTAGCGTTTCTTTCTCTTTAACAGGAAAAAAAATACCCTCTCATTTTCTTCCTAATACTCAACAGTGTCCTTAATTATGTCACTGATCTTGCTACAACTGCTGCACTTGACATCTAATAAATCTGATTCTAAATTGGTTTGCAGTTGAATTTTGAGAAGGATCAATAGATTCATTTATGTGGACTCTTGCCCTGCTGCTGAAAACGTGCCTGTACATGCAAAGAATGAGATTACCAGATTTGATTCACAGCCTCTTGGCTGTCTCAGTATACCTGAAATACTGTATAACAAATGAAGAAGTAAATTAGTAGTACCAATGGTCAGACCTGACACTCTTATCTGCATCTAACCTATAGGAGGAGTTAGATAAAATGTTGATTTCTCCCTCCATGAGCAAACACTCTTGTCTGGAGTTTGCAGACTCAAAAATAAACCCTTAACCACCATTATGATCAATAATAGTAATAATAATAATGATAGGATTGAATGCCATGCTATTTACATGGTTGTATTTTCAAGTAAGAAAAAAACATATCAGTAGATTATCTTTTAAATTCAGCTACAGAATTAAAAAAAAATAAGGTTTCATGTAGATGAAAGTCATTAAGGATTTATTTTTTATTTATGAGTGTATTACTAAATTTATTTAAGCAGTTATTAAAATAATACACTATAACATTATGTGTCATTTGATGGTGAATAAAAATGCACTTAGAACACCTTCCCTTTTTTTTGAGATATAGTCTTGTTCAGTTGCCCAGGCTGGAGTGTAGTGGCACAATCTTAGCTCACTGGAACCTCCACCTCCTGGGTTTAAGCAATTCTGCTGCCTCAGCCTCCTGAGTAGGTGGGATTACAGGTGCTCACCACCACATCTGGCTAATTTTTGTATTTTTAGTAGAGATGGGGTTTCACCATGTTGGCCAGGCTGTTCTCGAACTCCTGACCTCAAATGGTCTTCCCACCTTGACCTTCCAAAATGCTGGGATTATAGGCATGAGGCAATGTGCTTAGCCAGATTGACTCTATTTTCTTGAGTAACTTATAATTCAGTATAGAGCATAAAATGTAGTACAAGACAGAATAAAAGAGTTGTTTTAATAAAATTCTAAACATGCCATAATGGTTGCACCAAGAAGGTAGCAATTAATTATTTCAAATTAGGATTTTGGAGATGGCTTATGTGGAGGTAGGAGATGTCTAGCTGCCTTTGAGGGAGAGCTAATAGTCTAATAAGCAAGAAGAAGTAGGATGGTGTCTTAGAGAAGTGAGTCTTTTATTCTGTTCAGGCCTTCAACTGATTGAACGAGGCATACTCAGATTAAGGAGAGCAATCTGCTTTATTCAAAGTCAACCAACTTAAATTTCAGTCTCATCCAAAAATACCCTCTTAGAAACATCCAGACTAATATCTGATCATATATCTGGGCACCATGGCCCAGCCAACTTAACACAGGAAATTAACCATTACAGAGCTTTGTAAGCAAAGAATGAATAAGTTGGAGGATTAAGCGATGTATTGACTTGGGAGAGAACACTTGGCAAAGAGAGAAGAGCTAATGCAAAAATCCCAAGGTTCTCACAAGAATGATATATTTGAGGAACATCAAAGAGGACAGTGTAATGAAAGAGGAGTGAGTGAAGGATGAGAATGGTAGAAGATAAAGTCAAAGAGGTTATGGGGCCAGACATGTAAACTTTATAGATAATTCTAAGGTTGTGACTTTTATTTTTAAAGGGCAACATGGATCCATTGTAGGGTGTTGCACTATGAGTAATTTGACTCAACACTTAAAAACAAATTTTGCAGCTATTGTGCCATAGAAAGACAAATGTAGAGGAAAACAAACAAACAAAAAAACCCTCCAAACAACTCTCAACCTACTGTGTAAAATATTGCAGTAAAATTTCCTCAAAATGGTGGTTGTCAATCTAGTAACTGGAGATTTTGAGAAGGGATGGATGTGTGTAGATATTCTAATGACAGCTTGAATATTGCGTGAGAGGGAAGAAAAGTCAAAGATAAATTCACTGATTTGGCCTGAACAACCTGGGAGGATGAGGTTGTCACCAGTTGAGCTGGAAAAGACAGAAAGAGATAGATTTCAGTAGATTATCAGAAATGCAATTTTGGAGATTTAAATTTAATATATATCTTAGACACCTGAATGGAAATACCAAATAAGAAGCTGGAAGTTATATAGGAGTCTGGAGTTTAGGAAGAAGTCTTAGCTGAAGATATGTTGGAATAGGTCAATGGCATTTAAACTTATGAAACTGGGTGATATTACCAATGAAGAGGAGAAATAATAGGCAATTAGTGAGCTCTGGAATATTCCAACATTAAGAGTTCAGAATGAAGAAGAAAAACTACAAAGGAACCTAAAGACAAACCAGTGAGGTAGAAAAAACTCAAACAAACCAAGAGGGATGTCCTCGAGGTCAAACAAAGAAAGAGTACCAAGTGGGAGAAAATGTCAACTGTGTCCGATGAAGCTGATTGGTCCAGTAAGATAAAAAACAGCAATGACTGGACTTAGTAACGCAGACATCTTAGATTACTTTGAAATTTGTGGCATCAGAGTAGTGATGGTGGGTAGGTAAAGACCTAATTAGAATGGAGTTAAGAATCCTTTGGGAGACTTTGTGACAAAAGGAAGTTGAGAAATGGAATGGTAGATGATTGGTCAAGAAATAGTTTTTATTTTATTTTATTTTTTTTTGTCATTTTTTAAATTATACTTTAAGTTCTGGGGTACATGTTCAGATCATGCAGGTTTGTTACATAGGTATACACTTGCCATGGTGGTGGTTTGCTGCATCCATCGCCCTGTTATCTACGTTAGGTATTTCTCCTAATGCTATCCCTCTCCAATCCCCCCACCCCCTACTATTCCTCCCCTAGCCACCCACCCAGGCCCCAGTGTGTTATGTTCCCCTCCGTCTTTTTCTTTCTTTCCTTCTTTTTTTCTTTCTTTCTTTCTTTCTTTCTTTCTTTCTTTCTTTCTTCTTTCTTTCTTTCTTTCTTCTTCTTTCTTTCTTTCTTCTTTCCTTTTCTTTTCTTTCTTTTCTTTCTTTTTCTTTCTTTTCTCTCTCTTTCTCCCCTTCTTTCCCCTTCTTCTTTCCCCTTCTTCTTTCCCCTTCTTCTTTCCCCTTCTTTTTTCCCCCCTTCTCTCCCCTCTTCTCTCTTCCCTTCCCTTCCCTTCTCCTCCCCTCCCCTCCCTTTCCCTTCCCTTTTCTCCATTGCTGGTGGTTGATACCAGTGATTGGTTTTCTTTTCTTTTCTTTTCTTCTCTTCTCTTTTCTTTTCTTTTTTCTTTTCTTTTCTCTTTTCTTTTCTTTTCTTTCTTTTCTTTTCCTTCCTTCCTTCCTTCCTTCCTTCCTTCCTTCCTTCCTTCCTTCCTTCCTTCTTTCCTTCCTTCCATCTGCTGCTGGTGGTTGATACTGGTAATTGGTTTTCTTTCTCTCTCTCTCTCTCTTTCTTTCTAGACAGAATTTTGCTTTTGTTGCCCAGGCTGCCATGCAATGACACGATCTTGGCTTACTGCAACCTCTACCTCTTGGATTCAAGTGATTCTCCTGCTTTAGCATCCCGAGTAGCTGGAATTACAGGCACCTGCCACCACACCCAGCTAATTGTTTGTATTTTTAGGAGAGACAGGATTTCATCATGTTGGCCAAGCTGGTCTCACACTTCTGACCTCAGGTGATCAACCTTCCTTGGCCTCCCAAAGTGCTGGGATTACAGGCATGAGCCACTGCACCTGGCTGGTTTTTAGTTTTATTGGTCTGAACCTCTTTCTAACTGATTCAAATGTGGATTCACTTTTAAAAATATGATTTCATCAGGTGATTATCTTAGCAATAAGTTGAAGGCATTGTTCTCTCAAAAAAAGAGGTAACCAGAGGTTCATTCAAAAGCAAAAATATTTGTAATAAGTTCAATATGAAGTTGTGTTTTAATAATGAATTGGTTGAACATTGGTGATAGAGTTTAAAATAATCCATTTGCTAATTTTCTTTGTACATTCTCCCTGTAACAGAACAAATTTGATGAGTTTGGAGTTCGTTTTCTTTTTTGTGGATCCATTCATACTACTTATTTTCTCAATAAGTGTTATTATATAATCATAATATTGTGTTATATATATTTCATTTTTTTTTCACATAAATACTGAGAAACCTCATGAAGGGCATTATTATAGTTATCTGACAATTTTGAACAATGTCAAATGAAGCGATATTGTTCTAGGTAGAAGGACCAAGAAATAAAGCTTTAGTTTTACCATATAAATGAATAATTGTAATCAATAAACAAAAAATATAAATGTCAAATTTGGAGAAGAGTCTTAGAGCAACAATGTAAGAGAGCTGATTTCCTAAGCTTCTATTAAGGGAGGCAGTAGATACTTCTCAGGACTGACAGATGAACAAATAGAGATGTAAGCATAGTATTTGGAGGTATAAAAGAGACTACCAGAAGCACCAAAATAGAAACAATAAAGATGATTACTTCTCACAACCACATCTAAAGATACATGAACAACTTTGCTTATCAACTCATATCTTTTTTGTTTGATTTTTAAAATAATGCTCATGTATTATATAATAAAATAATGAGATCAAACTTTAATTACAAATATAATTTAATGTATTATGCCAGATTCAATGGAGCTAAACATGATTTCTTCTCTGTTAAACATTTTGTTTTTTGCATGCATGCAGAGACTAGATGACTGGGATGTACTATTTCCAAGAATTATTGCCACAGAGTTGGATATTAGATTTGATCAAGAGAGGAATTCATGCAAGAATTTGAAAATGACAGAGAAGTAGAAGCCATTTATACTCTGTGCCACTGGCAGGCTGTAATAAGTATGAGATTTTGCTAGCAGCTTCAGGGCATCCACTGCAAATAATTATTTCTGTGCTGCAGGCACAGCTCATCAACGCACTTCCTAATATCCTGAATTCTAGTGGCAACTTTTCCTTACTTTCATTCCCTCAGCCCCTCCTGTGTTTTTGTAATGTTCCAATCTCCAGTATTAAATCCTTTCCTGTTCAAAATACCTAGAAAGGTTTCTGTCTTCCTGAACAAAATCATAACTGAAAAATGTTTCAGTAGTTTCAAAGTATTTTAAATTTGAGTAGAATTTTAGGTGTGGGAATTTTAAAATTGAAACAGACCTCAGAGATCATCTAGTGCTCCTTCGTTTTACAGTAAAATCACCAAAAATAATCTACCACGCAAGTTCCTAAGAAGAAACAGATGGTGCACTCAAATTGGTTAATTTGAGTTGAGTTACGATGATACTACTTACATAGATGTGGACAGGTTATTACCATCCATAGGTCTGAAGGGGCAAGGGTCAGGAGCATGGAGAAGATGGCACTTGAGGAGCACAGAACAGGGTGAAGAGTGAAGAGAAAGGCTCTGGAGGAGCAAAGAGTCTCCAGCACAACTGCTTTGAGCCTGATTGACTCTCATGCTCACTTTTTTATAACATTACATTCACACTGTGTTTTACTTATATCTCTAGGGATATTACCTTCATAATAGGCTGTGAGAAGAAAGAAAAGATGATAAGGAAAGATGATATCTTCTTCATATTTGTACATCTAGTGCCCAGGACAGTGCTGAAATTTAGTAAGAGCTCAATAAATGTGGAACGAACCACTTCCTCACAGCTTATAAAAACTTAAAAGTCCAAGTTATTTCAGTTATGAATATAATTATTAGTTTAGTTTTGTTAAGAAAAAAGAATTTTTTAATATTGGCTTAGGGCATTGAGATGATGATGCCTTACTGTCTCAAGATTAATATATACTGAGTTTCACATGAAAATTTATTTCTCTTTATTCACTTGCAAAACAAGTGTTTAATAATGATATATTATGTGCCTGTCATTGTGCTAGGTGTAGATGCAACAGTGACAGTATGTTGTCCCTGCCATTGACAACTTAGGGTCAGTCCTAAATATTTAATTCAAATTGTCTTCTTCCTGCTATCCAGCATGATTTACTGTGTTGTTAATCATTTATGTGCCTGGGGAAAGCTAATATTTGCCAGAGCAAAACATAATTTGGAAAGTAAATCTTTCTTACCAAATCTGAAAGTGAATTCCAGAGAGTAAAGGGCATTTTTGTTTTTTTCTAGGCATATCTAGATTTTCTTCATTATCATTAAAAAAGATTGACTCTGTGTGTACACGTGTGTGTACACACGCCTGCATATGCTCATCCCATCTGTGTGCATTTTTATGTACATTTCATATATAAAATTTTAATATAAGCACAACTGTTCTGGGATGAGTCAGTAAATAAGCTTAACCAAATTGAGCACTTTCCCATCTTGGCTTCTCTCTTGAGCTGTGGGATACATCACAATCTGCTTTCAGCCTTTCAGTGGCGAAGAAAAGGATTTTTCCAACATTCTCTCCGTTGAACTTAGCAGAGAAGTGATTCACTTACTGGAAGTTGGTGACCTCTGGAATAGGTAGATGATGCACACTCCCTATAAAGCTTCTTATGGCTATTCTACAAAAGCCTTGATTTTGGAATACACCTGGATGAGAGGATTGGATAACAGTTTCCAGATATGACCATTTAAAAATTTTCCATAGAGACATTGGGATTTGGTCAGCTTTTCCTGGGCATTAAATGTCAGGTACTATAGAATAGGTACTATAGTATAATTATACTATTGAATAGGTGCTTTTTCACATTTAGAATCCACAAAAATTCTAAGAGTTGGGTACTATTATTGCCTCCAGTCAGATAGGAGGAAGCTGATGTGTAGAGATGTTAGGTAATTTGGCTAATCTGGTACAAACATAAGTAGAAGATCCAGGGCTAGAACACAAATCTGACTAGTCTCCAGACTTTGTGACTTTGATGAATAACTCTATTATATGGTCTTCCCAATTGTTCTTAACTTCTTACCTCTTCTTACTATCCCTGTTTTCTTTATTGAGGTCACTAACCTGCAAATACTTGAATTAAGATGAGAACTGCTTGGTCAGAGGCCCAATGAATTAAGTGACAGCTCCAAAAATGACCCAGAAGATTATTTTAAGCTACTAGCTGACAAGAATTCTAATAATTTTTTAAAACTTACTAACAATTTTTAAATGTATTACTAACATTGAGTCAAATAAAATCAGCAGGCATTAATGATTCACATTCTAAATAGACCTTTTACATGGTCTTTAAAAAGGTCATGTGGTACAGTGGAAAGAACACTGGAATAAGAATCCAAAGTCTTGGATTTGAATCAGTTTCGGTTACCAAAGAGCCTAACAAGTAAGTTTTCTTTTGAAACCTGATTTTCAAAACTTGTGAGGTCATTTTCATCTCTAACCTAACATTATCTAACTTGTGAACACTATTAGTTTATTTAGTGCTTCTCAGAGAAGCCAGTGTGATTTCATGTACAGTCTCTGATGATAATAAAAAATCAAATTAAACTATTGTTATAGAAAAAGTTATTCAATGATACTTGTTGAAACATGGTAAGGAAGACATTATTCAGGACCACCACAATGGGATTTTGAAATGAGGGAGAGAGAGATTGGGCTTAACTCTGAATACAACAAGGGCAAGTGGGAATTTATAGCCAAAAGCAGGGTGAGGGTCAGTGCATAGAAAGTTACTCAGAGGTAACATTAGGATAGAAGGGATTCAGACTAAATTGACCTAACAATATTCTTGCTGATGACAGGCCAGGGTGACCAGCCATCACTTGGGGGACGGTGGAGGATGAGGAAGTTGATCAGATATTGAGAGTGGGAAATTCTTGCTAAACTGATTTAGCAAGATTCTTTATAGAACTGGATTTTACAAGGAAGAGCATGAATGGGCCTAGTAGAAGGTTCAGGAGCCTGACTAAAGTTTGGACAAGCAAAGAATCTTTGTCACCATGTATGGCATTTATTTAGGGTTTTAAGAGGCAGACTACAGGGGATTGAAATCGTCAGATTTCACGTTGTTACTGACTAATGTCATCTATAGGCTTACATGTTTAGAAGTTTTCAAGTTAGGTAATGGTGGAAAAATTAGTAGTGGGCAGGCGATGCTGCTTGTTAATTCCAAAGATAATTTCGTTTCTGGGATCTGAAACAGAGCAATTGCTCATCTACCATATTGCAGTGGATGAATGGAGAGGACTGGGCCAGACGGCTGTCAGGGCATCTGCGTCTCTTTCTGGAGCTGGTAGTAGAGGAGCATACTGATGTAAGGACGTCATTTGGTTTTCATGTGATCTCCCTTTCAATCAAGTGGAACATGAGGGGTAGAGGATGTGTGTGGGATATGGAAACGCGTTAGAGAGGAAACAATTCCGATGCCAGCACCCAGAATAGGAAATATATTCAAATCTTACACTTTAGGAAAGACAAAAATATATTAATACACAAATGTTACTTCTATTCTTGATACTATCATTTCAATTCCTCTTTATACAAATAGAAGAGGAAACTTTGTTTCTGTAATGTTAACTCAGAATGGTCTTTCTGCCTGGTTTAGGAAAAGTTTCCTTGAATCATATGATTTAGTTTGATGAATATATTCTAAAATAAAGATGAGTTATTAAATGAAGTCTGAATAGGACTCACTGTGCTCAAATTTTATCATCTCACCAGTGGTGTAAATATTGTGAATGAAAGCCAGGAACATATGGCTTAAAACTCAATAACACAGGCAATGAGGCAAAATATCCCTGTATCTATGTGCTATCCAAAATTAGAAGTTAGATTCCTATTCCTCCCTGAAGAGACTATATTTCTGATGTTTGTTATGAAATATATGAAGAAATGGGGCTTATTTTTAGTGATTTTTATTTACAGCCTATCTTGCTCACATATACCTCTATTGTAAAGCAAGCACACCAAGATCATACAGAGGCCACAGGGGTGCACCCTTCTTCATAACTGTTCACACTGAAATATATTTGCTGGGGCAGAAAATAATCTTTTACCAGAAATCTAACAAAACAAAAATGTTTATTTTCTTATGGGCTACTTTAATATTTTCTCTCCTGTGATAGAAACACACAATCTTCTCTTCTATTACTCGATAAAACATGCAAAAGATTTGAATGACCAATTCACAGGACAAAAATGTTTCTATTTTGCTTGCATGAGTGCAGTTGTAAAGCTAAACAAAACTCAGGTACTGAGTTTTATTTATTGAATTATTTATTGGAAATTTAAAGTCTCCCTAATGAAAAAAGAGTTTTTAAGGTCAAGTAAAAACAACAGAAATTAGTAATTATTTGCTGTAATTAAAAAAAAAATTACTTCATGAGTACTGTCTTGTAACATTTTTTCTTCAAAGACTGCCTATGAGTGCTTTATTAACTTAACCACTTCTACGTTTGCATTTATAACAAAGGTAAAATCCATGGACTAGGGAGAATTATACAGATGAGTTATCAATCTGTGTCAATATTTGCAACACTATTCACTCTACACCCTTCCTCTCTTTTCCTTTTTTCAGTTTTCTGTTCCTCTAACCCACACTTAATTTGTCTTTGATATTTATATCTCTTCCAATTCTTTTTTCTTTTTCTCTGATTCCTTTTGTCTTTTTCTATCTTTTCTCTTTGATCTTTACACTTCTCAGCTCTCTCATGAACTTCTTTTTCCTTATTTCCTACATATCTTCTGTTTTTATTTTTTCTTGTTTCAAAAGACCCCCTTTTGTGTGTGTTTTATATTTTATTTCATTACCTATTTAGTCATTTCTTCTTCAATTTACTTTTTCCCTTTTCCATTTCCTTTGCTGTTTCTCTCTCACCTCTGGTCTCTTTAGAAGGAAGAAATGCCACCTTTCCTTTCACACATTAATTGATTAGACTCCTTTGCGCTCTAGTATAATTAAATTTTGCAACTGTTAGCATATATTCTCCTAAATAATAACTTTTCACTAGCTGCACATAACTTGACCAATACCCTATTACTGTACCCCAACCCCCCAAGCCAAAGGAAAAAAAAAGAGAAACAAAAACCCACAAATATATCTGAGTGTATTAATCAGTTTGAATGTACTAATAGACTCATTAAACTAAAGATGAGAACATTTAACTGGTCAGATCTACGCCTATTTAAAATCACCACTTCTGTCAAAATGAAATATGACATAGCCAAGTCTCTGCTTATGCCAGAGCAAGTAACACTCAGGGTTTAAAAGAAATTTAAAGGAGGTGCTAAAACGAATCATTCTGGAAATACCACCTTCTAATCAAAAGTTAGAAACAAAGAGGCGTGTTTTCTCGTAGATCACTGCTTAGTTCATACACAGCCATTCTTTGATATCTGTTGGGGGTCAATTCCAGGATCTCCCAAGGATACCGAAATTGAAAATGCTTAAGTCTCTCATATTAAATTGTGTAGTATTTGCATATAACTCATACAGATCCTCTTGTATCCTTTAAATCATCTCTATATTACTTATAATAGCTAATAAAATGTAAATTTTGTGCAAATCATTTTTATGCTATATTTTTAAAAATTGCAGTTTTTATTGTTATATGTATATTTTTTCCTTAAATATTTTCTATTCCTGGATGGTTGAATTCACTGATGTGAAATCCATGGGTAGGAAGAGCCTTTAAAAAGTGATAGGTTTTTAATTTATTATTTTGTTCTCCTTTATTATTTTTGCCTGGGTTTTTCTATGGTTTTGATTGAACCTAGATGTTACTTAAGAAACAAAATAGCAATTTATTAGGCAGTTAATAAAAGAAGATACTGTATGAAATTTTAGAATGAGCATATTAAAAAGAAAGGCTTTCCAACATGGATCTCAAATTAGACCTAAAATAATATGTCCCTCACAGAGTTGCTAGGAGAAATACGACCCTTTGTAACTTCTTACATGTTATGACGGCCAATATCACCATAGAGGAAATTCATTTGATTTGAAATTCAGTAATTTGTATCAAATTGAAACTGTTCATTCTGATTTCTGACTGACTTAAAAATCTAATTTGCCATTATATAAAATGTTTTGGGCTGCTACCCAAGAAAGAAGAAGTCTCAAAAATTTTAATGTATAAAAATGAAATCATAAGGAAACGGAGAAGAAAATGTGGGTGAGTTTATAAACAATCCTGGAATAGGATTTCTGAGGAAGGCATTAAAAATAAAAGGAAGAACCAGAGTAAATGATTGACAAATTTGACTGCAGTGAAATGAGTAAAAACCCCTTAAATCTAAAGAAACCGAAATGATAAAATAGAGAAAATATTTGCAATAAGTCAAATTTATGGGGGTGATGGGAATGCTCATTGATTTGAATGTGGTAATGATTTCAGGGGTGCACACATATGTGAAAATTTATTAAATTGTATTCAACAAATATGGGATGTATATGTCAGTTTTATCTCAATAAAAAGTGAAACAATATACAGCAGTCAAAACCTAAATTCTTCTTATATGAAACCATAGAAAAAGTCATCTCAATAAGTGGGCAAAGATAGAAAAGTTTCTCATAAACCTATGAAAAAGTGGTCAACTCTCTTATAATTAAGGAAATGCAAAATGTACTCCAGATACATTACTTCCCTATCGGATTAACTAAGACTAAAAGCTTGATGCTGACTAAAGCAAACATATTCCATTGGAAGATCATTACTAGGAACAACCACTTGGAAAACAAATTATTATCACCTCCACCAATTTAAAATTGACATGCATACATCTATCAATATGGTGTATTAGATATGTTGAAAGCTGTTCCACTGAAAAGCATCTATAAATGCCAAATAAACTATAATTAAAGTCCTTTAAAATGAACAGTTGGAATAAGAAGAATGAAATGGAAATGTTCAGCAATCAGATACAAATGAAGCAGAAAGTCAAGGTGGTGAGTTCTGAAGGCTTTCCTGAGGGAGTCTGCCAGTGTCAACACCCTAGAGTTTTACGTTTAATGGCTATGTAGGGGACTGTGGCTGCACCTTTGTGTCAATATAGGAGGAGAATGGAGCTTCAGATTTCTTCATAAACTGGGGCCCTTCAATGCTGGGGAAAGGAGGGACTAGAAAACTTCCACAAAGAAGCCAAAAAAAGAAAAAAAAAAGAAGACAAAGGAACTTGATAGCCTTGTCCTATACTCTCAGATAAAAAGCAGAACAACAACAAAAAACAAAACAGTAACACCACCAACAAAAATTCACTTATTTTATTTTTTATTGTACTTTAGGTTCTGGGGTACATGTGCAAGATTGTTGCATAGATGCATACATGGCAAGGTGGTTTGCTGCTTCCATCCCCCGTCACCTATATCAGGCATTTCTCCCCATGTCATCCCTCCCCAACCTCCCCACTCCTGCTGTCCCTCCCCTAGCCCTATCAACAGACCCCAGTGTGTGATGCTTCCCTCCCTGTGTCCATGTGTTCTTATTGTTCAACACCCACCTATAAGTGAGAACATGCGGTGTTTGATTTTCTGTTCTTGTGTCAGTTTGCTGAGGATTATGGCACCCTATTATTTACACTGTTAACCCAACACGTGCAGGCTGTAAGGAAAGATTACAAAATTAAAAGGAACTCAGCAAATCTTACCCCATCTGTTTACCAGAAACATCTCCTCTAGCATTACCAGTATTGGAGGCACTGCCTGCCCAGTGACATATGTTCAACAGCCATGATATCCTGACAGTGCAAAGGTAGCATCATCACTTGTTCCCTAAATAGGGACTTGTATGAACGGCCACACGGGAGTTCAGCTGTCCTTTACTTTTAATCAGTGAAATTGACCTATCCGTGAAGAGGCGGATAAACACAAATAAGATGGGAAGACCTTATGGAGCTTTAATTCATTAATGCAAATAAAAACTCAAACAAACAAGCTTACAGGCCCTAGCCTGCTATCCCTGAATTAAAAATTTTGGTTGAGGTGACCTTGGAGCGTAATTCTACCTCCAAACAACGTAAACTGAGACCGCACTAGTCTAAGAGAGTTCACACACATTGACCCAATAATTTGATCAATGGAGTAAGTTACCCTGGGGATAACAGTGCAATCCTATTCTAGAGTTCATATCGACAATAGGGTTTATGATTCAATGTTGGATCAGGACATCCTAATGGTGTAGCCGCTATTAAGAGTTTGTTTGTTCAACAATTAAGGTCCTATGTGATCTGAGTTTAGACCAGAGTAATCCAGGTCTGTTTCTATTCAACATTTCTCCTAGTATGAAAGGACAAGAGAAATAGGGCCTATTTCATAAAGTATCCTTGCTCCATAAATGATGCTATCTCAATCTAACAAACCATCACACACCCTACCTAAGAACAGAGTTTGTTAAGATGGCAGAGCCTGACAATTTCACAAAACTTAAAACTTTATAATCAGAGACTCAACTCCCCTTGTTAACAATGTGCCTATAATTAACCTTCTACCCATTACCCCCACTCTTATTGCTATAGCGTTCCTCACACTCATTGAACAAAAAATCTTAGGCTACATACAACTACACAAAGGACCCAAAATCGTAGGTCCCTACATACTGCTTCAACCATTTTCTGATGCAAAAAAACTTTTCACCAAAGAATCCTTATGCCCTCAACATCTACTATTGCCCTTTATATGATTGTTCCAACCCTAGTGCTTTCCATCACTCTCCTCTTATGAACCCCCCTTCCTATACCAGACCCTCTAATTTTAATATTGGCCTCCTATTTATACTAGCCACATCAAGTCTCGCTGGCTATTCTATGATCAGGATGAGCATCTAATTGAAAATATGCACTAATCAGCACATTATGAGCTGTGGCCCAGACAGTTTCATATGAGGTCACCCTAGCCATTATCCTGCTATCAGTTCTACTGATAAGCAGTTCATTTAACTTACACACACTCATCACAAGGCAAGAATTCCTCTGACTGTTCTCACCATCATGGCCCCTAGCCATAATATGATTCATCTCCATACTAGCAGAAACTAGCTGAGCCCCTTTTGATATAGCAGAAGGAGAATCAGAGTTGGTCTCAGACTTCAACATCAAATATGCCCCAGGCTCATTTGCCCTCTTCTTTATAGCAGAATATATGAATATTATCATGATAAATGCCCTAACTGCTACCATTTTCCTAGGAGCACTACACACTGTATATTCACCAGAACTCTTCACCACAAATTTCATTACCAAGATCCTTCTTTTAATCACTCTATTTTAATGAATTCAAATGGCATACCCTCAATTCCACTATGACCACCTCATACATCTTTTATGTAAAATTCCACTTACACTAGCATTTTGCATATGCTATACCTCAATGCTTGTCCTAATTTCCAGCATGCCACCCAAACATAGGAAATACATTTGACAAAAGAATTACCTTGGTAGAATAAACAATAGAGGTTAAAGTCCTCTTATTTCTAGAACTATAGGAATTGAACTTACCCCGAGAATCCAAAATTCTCTGTGCTACCTATCATACCACATCCTAGAGTAAGGTCAGCTAAATAAGCTTCCTGGCCCATACCCCAAAAATGTTGGTTATACCCTTCTTGTATGAATTAATCCCTTAGCTCAACTTATTATTTCCCCCACCATTTTCACAAGGACTCTTATCACAATGCTAGGCTCACACTTATTTCTCATCTGAACAGGCCTAGAAATAAACCTACTAACCCTTACCCCAATCGTAATTAAAAAAATAAATCCATGCTTTACAGAGCAGCCACCAAATATTTCCTTACAGAAGCAACCACGTCTATAATTCTCATGACAGGTAACCTTTCCAATAACCTGTCTTCTGGACAATGAACAATAATAAACACTATCAATCAAGTTTCATCCTTAATAATCATAGTGGCCCTAGTAATAAAACTAGGGACAGCCCCCTTTCACTTCTGAGTCCCAGTGGATCTCAAGGAGTCTCTTTAATGTCTGGTATATTTCTCCTCACATGACAAAAACTATACCCTATCTTGATTAGGTTTCAAATTTTCCCATCAACAAATATGAACATCCTCCTATTAGGATTACATCCTCTTAATCCTACAGTTAGGATTGTATCTATACAATCCTATTCACTATAGTGGGCGGTTGAGGGGGACTTAACCAGACACAACTGTGTAAAATCCTAACCTACTCCTCAGTCACTCACATAGGTTGTATAATAGCAGTACTAATTTATAACCCGAACATTACCACCCTAAACCTGATTATTTACCTTATCTTACCAAGAACCACATTTCTAGCACTCAACCTGAGTATAAGCACCACAACACTATCACTATCTCATGCCTGAAACAAATTAGCATGGTTGACATCTATAATTCCGCTAATTCTACTATCCTTAGGAGGTTTACCCCCATTAACAGAGTTCTTGCCTAAATGAATCATCATTCAAGAATTTGCAAAATACAATAGCCTGATTACCCCAACCATTATAGCCATCATAACCAAACTCGACCTGTACTTTACATACGCCTAAACTACTCCACCTCAGTAGCACTATTCCTCACATCGAACAATATGAAAATAAAATGACAATTTGACAACACAAAACCCATATTACTCTTCCCCCTACATTTCATCTCTTCCACCATCCTCTTACCCATCCTCCATTAATACTAACTATGGAAATTTAGGCTAAATAAGACCGAGGACCTTCAAAGCCCTTAGTAAGTAAATTACACTTAATTTCTGTAACAGACCTAAAGACTACAAGACTCTATTCTGCATCAATTGAATGCAAATCAACTGCTTTAATTAAGCTAAGCCCTTACTAGATTGGTGCAATTCAAACCCACGAAAATTTAGTTAACAGCTAAACACTCTAATCAACTGGCTTCAATCTACTTCTCCCAGCATTGGGGGAAAAGGTGGGAGAAGTCCAGACAAGATTGAAGCTACTCCTTTGAATTTGCAGTTCAACATGAGAAATCACCTCATGGGTGGTAAAAAGAATACTTGACCTCTGCCTTCCTATTTATAGTCTAATCTTACTCAGCCATTTTACCATGTGGCGGGTGGGGGGGGGTTCCGCTTATGTTCATCAATCGTTGATTGTTTCCAGCTAACCACAAAGATACCAGAACACTATACTTGCTATTCTGCACATGAGTGGGGATAGTAGGCACTGCCTTCAGCCTTCTAATTCAACTCTGCTAGGAGATGATTAGATTTATAATGTTATTGTTACTGCTCAAGCATTCGTTATCATCTTCTTTATGGTCATACCAATCATAATTGGGGGTTTCAGTAACAGCTAGTCCCTCTGATAATTGGTGCACCTGACATGGCATTCCCCCAGATAAATAATATGAGCTTCTGCCTTCTGCCCCCATCTTTTCTACTTCTACTTGCGTCCTCAATATGAGAAGCTGATGCTGGAACAGGCTGGACAGTTTATCCCCCTTTAGCAGGAAACCTAGCATATATAGGAATCTCTGTGTATCTGACCATCTTCTTGCTCCACTGGCAGGTGTCTCTTCTATTTTAGGGGCCATTAACTTTATTACCACTATTATTAACATAAACCCCTAGCCTTATGCTAGTATCGAACACCCGTTTTCATCTGATCAGTCCTCACCACGGCAGTGCTTCTATGCCTTCCCCTCCCAGCCCTAGACGCCAGCATTACTATACTATTAACTGACCGTAACCTCAACACTATTTTTTTTGACTCTGCTGGCAGGGGCGACCCTATCTTGTACCAACATTTATTTTGATTTTTTGGTCATCCTGAAGTCTATATCCTTATCCCATCAGGCTTTGGGATAATCTTCCACATCGTAACATATTATTCTGGAGAAAAGGAACCATTTGGGAACATGGGCATAGTATGAGCCATAATATCAACTGGCTTCTTAGGATTTATCATGTGGGTCCACCGTATATTTACAGTAAGAATAGACATAGACACACGAGCATACTTTACCTCCACTACCATAAGTATTGCTGTTCTTCTGACGTCAAGATCTTCAGCTGATTAGCTATGCTGCATGCTGGTAACATCAAATGATCTCCTGCAATATTCTGAGCACTAGGATTCATTTTCCTTTTCACAGTAGGAGGCTTAACTGGCATCATACTAGCTAATTCATCAGTAGATATTGTCTTACAGGACACATACTATGTTATAGCCCATTTCCACTATGTCCTAACAATAGGAGCAGTATTCGCCATTAGAGAAGGCTTTGTCCACTGATTCCCCCTATTTTCAGGTTATACACTTAATCAGACGTACGCTAAAATCCACTTCATCATTATATTCATAGGTGTTAACCTAATCTTTTTTCCACAGCACTTCCTCAGCCTATCCGGTATGCCTCAATGTTACTCTGATTACCCTGATGTGTACACCACATAAAATATTATCTCATCTGTAGGCTCATTTATCTCACCAACAGCAGCTATCCTAGTAATTTTTATGATCTGAAAAGGATTTGCTTCAAAACTAAAAGTACTAACAATTGAACAATCATCTACTAATTTACAGTGACTTTATGGCTGTCTACCACCTGACTCAAAGAGCCAACCTATGTGAAAACCTAAAAGAGAAAGAAAGGAATCGAACCTCCAGAAACTAGTTTCAAGGCAATCCCATAACCCCTATGACTTTCTCAATAAGATATTAGTAAAATTATTACATAACTTTGTCAAAGTGAATTTATAGTTTAAATCCTGTATGTCTTAACAGCTCATCCAGTTCAATTAGGCCTTTAAGATGTTACATCCCCTATTATAGAAGAACTATTCACTTTCCATGACCACACTCTTATAATTATTTTCCTAATTAGTTCCCCGGTACTATACATTTTTTCCTAATACTTACAACAAAATTAACTTATATTACCATCATAGATGCCCAAGAAATTGAGATTGTGTGAACTATTTTACTTGCCATTATCTTAATTTCAATTGCCTTCTCATCCCCACGTATTCTGTACACAACAGATGAAATTAACAACCCTTCTCTTACCGTCAAAGCAATTGGCCACGAATGATATGGAAGCTATGATTACATAGACTATGAGGAATTAGGCTTCAATTCTTACATAGTCCCAGCAGTAGACTTAAAGCCAGGAGAACTTTGACTCCTTGAAGTTGATAACCGAATAATTCTCCCAATAGAGATCCCCATCCATACATTAATCTCATCTGAAGACGTCCTGCGCTCATGAACTATCCCCTCACTGGGCCTGAAAACAGAGGCAATTCCCAGACACTTAAATCAAACTACCTTAACCGCTGCATGACCAGCCCTTTAATATGGACAGCGCTCAGAAATTTGTGGGTCTAACCATGGTTTTATACCTATTGTCCTAGAATTAACCCCTTTAGAATGCCTCAAAACTGAATTCACATTTGCACTGTAATATCACTGTAAAGCGATCCAGCATTAACATTTGAAGTTAAAGGCTGAGGGGGTCTGCATGTCTCTGCAGTGAATGCCTCAACTAGACACTTTCACATGATCCATTGTCATCCTGTCAATAATCATAACTTTATTCTCCATTATTCAGTTAAAATTATTCATTTACTATACATCCCCTGTACCAACAATGATCAAAATGCAAAATCATCAAGCCCCCTGAGAATTAAAACGAATGAAAATCTATTCACCCCTTTTACTACCCTGACAATTCTAGGCTTATCTGCAGTAGTATTAATCATTTTATTTCCCACCATACTATTTCCAACTTCCAGACTAATGAGTAACCAGTTGATTTCTATTCAACAGTGACTAATTCAACTTGTACTAAAACAAATAATAATTACCCATAACATTAAAGGTCAAACCTGATTCCTTATACTGATCTCCCTAATCCTCTTCATTGCCTCAACCAGTCTCCTCAGGATTCTACCCCATTCATTTACACCAACTACCCAATTATCAATAAATCTAGGTATAGCAATCCCCTTGTGAGCAGGCATAGTAATTACAGTCTTCTGCTTTAAGACAAAAACCTCCTTAGCTCACTTTTTACCACAAGGCACACCTATACGTCTTATCCCTATGCTAGTGATCATTAAAACTATTAGCCTATTCATTCAACTAATGGCATTAGCTGTGCGATTAATAGCCAGCATTACAGCTGGACACCTACTAATGCACTTAATCGGAGGAGCCACGCTAGTACTATCAACTGTCAGTCTTCCCACGGCTTTAAGTGGTCTCATTACTCTAATCCCACTGACCATCCTCAGTTTCACCGTAGCCCTTATTCAGGCCCGTGTCTTTGCCCTACCAGTAAGCCTTTACCTATATGACAACACATAATGATCCACCAAACACACGCCTACCATATAGTCAACCCCAGCCCCTGACCTCTCACAGGGGCTCTCCTAGTAACATCGGGCCTGGCCATGTGATTTCACTTTAACTCTATCACTCTTCTAACCCTAGGCCTACTAACCAACACACTAACTATATGTCAGTGATGACATGACGTTATCTGAGAAAGTACATTTCAAGGCTACCACACGTCAGTCATCCAAAAAGGTCTTCGATATGGAATAATTCTATTCATTATCTCAGACGTATCCTTTTTTGCTGGTTTCTTCTGGGCATTCTACCACTCTAGAAGCCACAATGGGCCTTGCCTTACTAGTTTCAATCTCCAGTACATATGGCCTAGATTACGTACAAAATCTTAGTCTACTTCAAGGTTAAAAATTATTAATCCAACAATTATACTGTTACCAATGACATGATTCTCTAAAAATTCTATAATCTGAATCAGCATGGTTATCCACAGCCTACTCATCAGTCTACTATTTTTTAACCAGTTAAATAATAACTCACCCAGCTTCTCACGAATCTTCTCTTCTGACCCACTGACATCACCCCTTCTAATCTTAACAGCCTGACTACTGTCTCTTATAATTCTAGCAAGCCAGTAACACCTGTCCAATGAATCACCCCCACAAAAAAACCTCTATATTTCTATATTGATTTCCCTGCAGACTTTTTAAACCAGCATTCACCACCACATACCTAATGATATTTTATATCCTCTTTGAAGTCTTACTGGTTCCTACCCTAATTATTATCAACCGCTGAGATAACCAATCAGAACACCTCCATGCAAGTTCATACTTATTTTACACACTAGTGGGATCCCTTCCTTTAGTTGTAGCACTTGTTTATACTCAAAATACCCCAGATTCACTTAAGTGCCAGTAATAATACTTACTACCAAAGCACTATTAACCTCCTAATCCAATAATCTAATATGCCTAGCATGTATCGTGGCTTTTCTAGTAAAAATACCTCTATACGGACTTCACCTATGACTCCCCAAAGCCCACGTAGAAGCCCCTGTTGCCGGCTCAGTGTGACTTTCAACAGTACTCCTATAGCTAGGCGGTTATGGTATAATAGGACTTACTCTTATCCTCAATCTCCCAACAGAACATGTAGGCCACCTCTTCCTCATGCTATACCTATGAGGGATGGTTATGACATGCTCTATTTGTCTACAACAAACCGATCTAAAATCCCTTATTGCCTACTCCTCCATACGCCACATAGCACTTGTTATTACGGCTGTTCTCATTCAGATCCCTTGAAGCTTTACAGATGTGGCCACCCTTATAATTGCTCATGGACTCACTTCATCCTTACCATTCTGCCTAGCAAGTTCAAACTACAAGCGAGTCCATAGTCAAACCATATACTTACCCGAGGCCTTCAAGCACTGCTCCCACTAATAGCTGCTTGATGACTTCTAGCAAATCTTACCAACCTTGCCTTACTCCCTACCATTAATCTATTAGGAAAATTCTTTCTGACTATGGCCTTATTCTCCTGATCAAATATCACTATTATGCTTATAGGACTTAATATACTCATTACAGCTCTTTACTCCCTGTATATGCTAATCATGACACAAAGAGGGATGCTTGCATATTATATTAACAGTATTAAACCTTCCTTTACACGAGAAAAGACATTAATGATTATACATCTTGCACTCATCTTCCTATTATCGTTGAACCCTAAAATTATTATGGGGTTTGCATGTTGTGGCTATAGGTTAACAGAAACATTAGACTATGGATCTAACAATGGAAGCCTGCAACTTCTTACCTACAGATAAAGTATGCAAGAACTGCTAACTCATGCCTCCATGCCTAACAACATGGCTTTCTCAACTTTTAAAAAATTAGAGTTATCCTTTGATCTTAGGAACCAAAAACACTGGTGCAACTCCAAATAGAATTAACAGACATGTATTCTTCCACTGCTCTAGTAGCCCTAATCCCCCTAATCTACCGATTATTGTTACCTTAGCCAACCCCTGCAAAAAAGGCTCATACCCAAATTATGTAAAAACATCTATTGCGGGCTGGGTTCAGTGGCTCATGTCTGTAATCCCAGCACTTTGGGAGGCCAAGGCGGGCAGATCATGAGGTCAAGAGATCGAGACCATCCTGGCCAACATGGTGAAACCTGGTCTCTACTAAAATGCAAAAATTAGCTGGGCGTGGTGGCACGTGCCTATAGTCCCAGCTACTCAGGAGGATAAGGCAAGATAATTGCTTGAACCCAGGAGGCAGAGGTTGCAGTGAGCCGAGATTGTGCCACTGCACTCCAGCCTGGCACCTGGTGACAGAGCAAGACTCCGTCTCAAAAAATAAAAATCTACCGCATGTGCCATCATCATTAGCCTCATCCCTACAACAACGTTTATAAGCACAGACCAAGAAACCATTATCTCAAACTGACATTGAATGATGATCCAGACTCTCAATCACTAAGCTTCAAACTAGACTACTTCTCCACAATATTTATCCCAGTAGCACTATTTGTTGCCTGATCTATTGTAGAATTCCCAATATGATATATAAATTCAGACCCTAACATTAATTAGTTTTTCAAATACTTATTTTCCTCATCACAATACTAATTCTGGTTACTGCTAACAACCTCTTTCAGCTCTACCAAGACCAGCTCGGCCGTAGAGACCCCCACCCGGGCAGCAGCAGTGAAGGCATTAAGAAACAGACACCCAGATAGAGCAGCCAAGTGGGTCTACGAGCAGGGGTGCGGGGGTGGGTGGGGCAATAGCCTTCCCAGCTGAGAACCTCAGGGGCTGACAGCATTCTGGGCTGAGGGCCTCCAGCAGATTCTGATTCATGTAGTTCTTCCCGCTTAACAGGTGATTAGTATCAACAAACAGGTGTTCTATGTTTTCTCACAGAACCAAGATAAACTAGGTAGGCAGCTGGTGCCTGCTTACCACTGATCAAGGACAAACTAGAAAGTACTCTCCACGAGGGAGCCATTGGTGGCAGGGTCACATATCCTGTGATTAAAGAATTGTTTTAACGAGTGTATGATATACATATGCTGTTTTGCTATTTTAGAATGCCCCAAGCCATTTTCTGCCTGGGGGGGTGGGCAGCTAGGTTTTCCTTCGTATCATTCTTCTTAGCAAACAATATAATTTTATCATACACTCTGCATTTCTCAGCAAGTGTACACCATCATTTCTTAACATAGCTCTTTATCAGATGAGAAGGTGTGGGAATCATGTTTTTCTTACTAATTGGCTGATGGTATGGCCGAGCAGATGCTGATACAGCAGCCCTCCAAGCAGTCTTAGACAACCACGTCAGTGATATTGGCTTTATTGTGGTTACAGTATGGTTCCTCTTGTCCCCCAACACATGAGAATTTCAATAAACATTTATTCTCGACCCCACCCCCAACTCCCTTACAATAATCAGCCTTCTCTTAGCAGTAGCAGGAAAGTCAGCTCAATTCGGCCTCCATCCTTGACTTCCATCTGCCATGCAAGGTCCAACCCCACTCTCAGCCCTCCTCCACTCCAGTACTATAGTTGTAGCAGGAGTCTTCCTGCTCATCCGCTTCTACCTTTTAACAGAGTATAACCTATCAATCCAAACCTTTACATTATGTCTGGGGCTATCACTGCCTTATTCGCAGCAATCTGTGCTCTAACACAGAAGGATAGCAAAGAAATCATACCATTCTCCACCTCAAGACAGGCCTTATAATAGTCACAATTGGCATTAATCAGTCACACCTAGCATTCCTTCACACCTGCACCCATGCCTTTTTAAAGCTATATTTATTTCTATGTTCAGGGTCATCATCCATAGCCTCAATGATGAACAAGACATCTGAAAAACAGGAGGGCTACTTACGACTTTCCCCCTCACTTCCTCCTCCCTTATTATTGGTAGCCTTGCACTTACAGGCATGCCTTTCCTCACAGGCTTTTACCCTAAAGACTTCATCACTGAAACCACAAACACATCATACACCAATGCCCGAGCCCTTTCTGTTACTCTTATTGCCGCCTCCTTGACAGCTGTCTACAGTACCCATATCATTTTCTTCACCCTAATAGGACAACCTGGCTTCATGACTGGTTACTATTAATGAAAATAACCCCTTCCTAATTAACTCAGTTAAGTGCCTAACAATCGGCAGCGTCTTCGTGGGATTCCTCATCACCAACAGTATTATTCCTGCTTCATCCCCCCCAAACAACCATACCACTCCACCTGGAGCTCACAGCCCTAGGCGTGACCATCTGAGGCTTCTCGCTAGCAACGGAGTTTAATCTCATAACGAATAACCTTAAACCAAAATACCCATTACAGACATTCAGCTTCTCCAGTATATTAGGATTTTATTCAGCCACAATTCATTGTACAACCCCCACTCAGGCCTATTCACAAACCAAAATCTGGCTTCACTTCTACTAGACCTAATTTGACTAGAAAAGTCTATACCAAAGACCATTACATAAACCCAAATTTCAGCCTCCATCATCGTATCTACTCAGAAAGGCCTAATTAAACTGTACTTTCTCTCTCTCTCTTTTGTTTTGAGATGGAGTCTTGCTCTTTTGCCAGGCTGGAGTGCAGAGGCATGATCTTGGCTCACTTCGTCCTCCGCCTCCCAGGTTCAAACTATTTCCCCTGCCTCAGACTCCCTCATAGCTGGGACTACAGGCGCACGCCACCACACCTGGCTAATTTTTTGTATTTTAGTAGAGACGAGATTTCACCATGTTGCAACGGGGCGGGGCGGGGGGGGAGGGGAGGGAGCAGAGGCATCCTGAAAATGCTTTCAGTTCCCCCATCCGATGTGCCCAGGCCCTTCACCTCTCTTACCCCAAGAATGGGGCAAGGGGCTCCAGAGGTGCAGTGAGCTTACCGTTTGAATAAATATTGTGGACCCAAAGAGTTTGGAAAAGAAGTGATTTATTAGGCAGAGAGAGAGAGAGAGAGAAAGAGAAAGAGATAGAGAGAAAGAGAAAGAGAGAGAACTCCCATGCTGCCATGGGAGGGGAATCTGGAGCAGATATCCACATAGGTAAGGAGCCTGGGGGTTTAACCCTGAAGTTATTCCCGTCTCATTCATGTTCTTGTCCAATGAGAAGAGTTCTTTCAAACTTCCACTGGAGTGATTGATCTTTGACTCTGATACCGGATTGGCTACTTGGCTACAACAAAGCCCCCTCCTCCCAGAAGTTTTTGGGCTTTTTGAACAAAGAGGCTTTCCTGGATTTTTCTACCTAGCTCCCAGGCAGAAAGTCAGATAGAGAACTCTAGGTTTCCAGATGGTGTTGGAGACGTGACACTGGGAAACTCTTGCCTTTGAAATCACGCTCCTCATGGACCCAGGAAGAGAAGTTTTTTTCCTTAACACAGTCCCTCAGTCCCCCCTCTGAACAGGAAAGTACATCTGCTGTTGGGACACGGGCATCGATTGCTCTTTAGCTACTTCCTGCTGAATTGGGGCATAGAGGGGCCCTGCAGTTGACGTTTCCTCCAGAGGGTAGTCTTCCAGGGGTGCAGGTTGATCCAGAGGTCCACGATAGAACTTATGAGCCAAGGACATCCGGGGTTCTATTTGCAGGACCATTGGTGGTCTTATGGCTTTAATTCTAGAAGAAACAAATTTGACAAGAAGGTTAATGACGAGGCCCGAAGGCCAGCAATAATAGAATGGTTATAAACGGGCCCAGAAGAGGGTAGAGCAAGGACAGCCAGTTGTTAAACAAGCTCCATGATCCTGTTTCTTGAAGGTCTTTAGCCCTGCGTTTGATTGATCCCTGAGTTCTTTAGCTTTGTTTAAGACAATACCCGATTTGTTTACAAGATAGCAGCATTTTTCTTCTGAAAAGAGACAGGTTCCTTCTCTCTCTCTCTGCTGTTAGCAGATCCAGGGCCCTTCTATTTTGAAGAGCTACTGCAGCTAAAGAGTTAAACTGCTTCTGCAGAGAGAATTAGCAACCTTTTCCATGTTATTATTTAACTCCTGAGATAGCTCATAGTAAAACTGAGTAGAGGTAGTAACTCTTCCAATGCCAGTACCAAGTCCTCCTATTATTCCCCCAACCCCCAACCCATGAAAGGAATAACTGGGGTTCGCGTATGGCATGGGCTTGGCAAGAGAAGACTCTGCACTTGAGAGTTGGTGTAAATTGTCATGTTGGGGGGTACTAGGAAGGAGAGGAGGAGAGCTATTAGGCCAATCCATAGGGGCAACTGCATAGAGTCTGGTCACAGATAGTAAAGTTAAGAGTGATAGTCCTGTTAATGCCAGGATGTAAGTCAGACTCATGAGTAGGTACTTTCCTGGGGACCTTGTTGGAAGAGAGAACACAGATCCTCTAACAGCTGGCAGGTGTATGAAGGATTGTCTTCTGGAACTTCAGACTGTGGAGTGGAGGGCCTATGATTTTCTTCAGGAGGTGTCCAAGGCTTCAGCTGAGTGTGATGAATCCACGTGTCATTTCCCACCACCGTAACTGTTGATGGGGTAGACAGAATAACCAAAAATGGTCCTTCCCAAGATAGGCCTTGGCTGGGCAAAATTCTCCTCCTACTGCCTGTAGGGGGCAGAGTTGGGGCATCCTAGTAGCCTGAGATGCCTTGGCCTTCCCTAACTCCTCTTGGGTTGCAGGAGCTGAGAAGACCTGGTCAGCCTCAGTGGAGGGAGGGGCCACAGGGAGTCCAAAATATGAGGGTAGTCCTGAGGAGGGGCCAGAAGGGTATAGGTTACAAGGCTTACATAGCTGAGGATTATCCCTTAGAGAAAAGAAAACTTGCACATAGGGAACCTCAATCCATTTACCTTCCCTCTTACAGAATAGGTCTAATTGTGAAAGGGTGTTATAATTTACACTTCCCTTAGGAGGCCAGGTTTCTCTACTCAGCAGAGGGTATTGCGGCCATGGTGTTTGGCAGAGAAAAGAGAGCTGCTGCTTCTTCAAAGATCATGGGTCAAATTGGTCCCAGTTGTCCAGGATACACTTTAAAGGTGATTTTTGCCTTAGGAAGAGTAGCACCCATCTGAAATTGAACCCAGGGATGCCTGCATCCCTGGTTATTCCTTGCAACTGCAAGCCCTGGAGCATCCCCCAGTTATAACACCTTGTAATTTCCTTGTGTCCTAGATGTGTGATCATCTTCTGGGCCCCCCATGTGCTGGATTTAATCACGCTTACCAGTGTCACGGGCATACCCTCACTGTCTAAATGTCCTTATGGCCACCTTAAGGACATGAGGACTGCCGGGCTTAGTGGCCCTGTACCGGCACATCCCTGAAGAACTAGGCCAGTGAGGTTTGGGCAATGGGTGCCAACATTCCCTAGAAAGAGTTCAATTAGCATAAGCCTGACCATAAAGCTGCCCTAGGAGGATAAACTCCTTGAGAGGGGCCTCTAAGCACAACAATCTTAAGAAAGGTAATGGCTGGCCACATGGCCAGGGCCGGACCAATGCCCTCGGGACCCAGGCCTCCTCCCCGACCCCACTTTCCCTCACAGGAACATGCCCTAGGGTTGTGGGGCCTGTAATAAACAATTTGAGCATTGGACCTGGTCTGACTATGGTATTCTTAATGGAGAAATTCTGTCGTACGGAGAGCCAATCCTAGGCAAGACAAATCATACATCATTAAGTTCTGGCACCATTCATTTGGATTGGGAAAATGTGGGTGACAAAAACACAATGTCTTATAGCCTCCAGTACCCACTGATAGATTCTGGCTCCGCCAGGACATAACTTAGCACTGCGAACTAAGGGAACTGGCCCTGTGCATTTATACTGCAGGAGGTCCTCATGGGTATAAGCCTGAGAGCACTGCAGGCCTAGGTCCCTGACTGCCACCCCAAAAGCCTTATGTGTAGAAAATACCTTAGAGGAAAGAGCCGGGAAGAAGTTTGCCTCATGGAAATCTGGATCCAGAAGGTTAGGATCTGAAAGACTGGGCGTGGCTTGCACAAGCAGCTTTCATTCCCACCACCCAGCCCGGCACCACTGTGCCACCACTATGAGTTTGAGAGGCTAGGCATGGCTTGCATAGGCAGCTGCGCCTGCCCCATGCAGGCCTGGCCGCCCACTTCCTCCTTAACAAAATTTAAAAGAAGCGAAAAGGCAGATTACAAGCAAAAGGGGTCCAATGCCACTCACCAATCGGAAGTCTGACGTCTCTTCCTGGCTGACTGGCCAAAGATGTGGGGGGCAGAGGAAGTGGGGTATCCCCAAAATGCTCTACTCCCAGTTTCCAGATCTGATGTGCCCAGGTCCTTGACCACTCTTACCGCAAGAATAGGGGAAGGGGCCCCGGAGGTGCTGTGAGCTTACCATTTGAATAAATATTGTGGACCCAAAGAGTTTAACAAAGAAGCAATGTGTTAGGCAAAGAGAGAGAAATAGAAAGAGAGAGAGAGAGCTCCCATGCTGCCATGGATGGGGAATCCGGGGGGGATATCGTATAAGTAAGGAGCATCGAAATTATTCCCACCCCATTTGTGTTCTTGTCCAATGAGAGGAGTTCTTTCAAACTACCACTGGAGTGATTGATCTTTGACTCTGATACCAGATTAGCTACTTGTCCCACAACAGAGCCCCTTCCTCCCAGAGCTTTTTGAACCAAGAAGCTCACCTGGATTTTGCTCCCTAGCCCGCGCATGGGAAAGTCAGACAAAGAACTGTAGGTTCCCAGATGGCGCCATGGAGGCATGACACTGAGAAATTCTGCCTTTGAAACCATGCCCCTCATGGACCCTGGAAGAGAAGTTTTTTTCCTTAACACAGTCCCTCAATGTTGGCCAGGATGGTCTCGATCTCCTGACCTCGTGATCTGCCTGTCTCAGCTTCCCAAAGTGCTAGGATTACAGGCATGAGCCACAGCACCTGGCCTCTTTTTTTATTCCATCCCTTCTAACCCTACTCCTAATTATCTAATCTATTATCTGGAGTAATTTCAATTACAACATAAATACTAACAAATAATGATCAACCAGCAACTACCACTAATCAGCACCCATAACTGTACAAGACAGCCACACACAGAATCTTCATGAAACAATCCTGCCTCCTCACTCTCAAAAATCATCCAACTCTCTATGCTATTAAAAGCAATTGTGATCCCCACTCCATCGTGCTCAACTATTCACCAAACCAGCATTAACTCCATTAATAGTCCTAATAATAAAGCTCCTCAGATGTCAATACTTGACCCTCATGTTTCAGGATACTCCTCAGTAGTCACTGCCATAGTTCAGCCAAAATCAACCGTCATACCACCGAAATAAATCGAAAAGACTATGAAAACCCTACCAAAATTCAACACAACACCACAACTCACAGCACCGCTAATAATTAGCCCTAGACCTCCGTAAATAGGAGAAAGTTTCAAAGAGAAACCTATGAACCCTATAGCCAAACAGATATTTAATAAAAATATAGTATATGCCATTATTCCCACATGGACTATAACCATAACTATTGACATGAAAAATCATTGACACACCCACTAATAAAAATTATTAATTATTCCTTTATTGATCTTCCCACACCATCTAACATTTCTATATGATGAAACTTCAGCTCAATTCTTGGTGCCTGCCTAACCCTCCAAATCATTGCAGAACTCTTTTTGGCTATGCACTACACATTAGACACTCAACTGCCTCTCTTCAGTCACTCATATCTGCCGAGATGTAAACTACAGCTGAATGGTTCACTATTTTCATGCTAATGGTGCTTCAATATTTTTCATCTGCCTCTTCTTACATGTTGGCCGAGGTTTATACGATGGATCATTTACATTTTTAGAAACCTGAAATAACAGCATTATCCTCCTGCTCACAACTATGGCAACAGCATTCATAGGCTACTTGCTCCCATGAGGCCAGATATCATTCTGAGGCGCTACAGTAATTACAAATCTACTACCAGCCATCCCATATATTGGAACCGAACTTGTGCAGTGAATCTGAGGTGGATTCTCAGTTGCCAAAGCTACCCTTACACAATTCTTCGCTTTCCATTCCATCTTACCCTTCATCATTACAGCGCTAGCAGCTGTTCACCTTTTATTCCTACATGAAACAGGATCTAATGACTCTTCAGGGGTTTCATCAGACCCCGACAGAACTACTTCCCACCCCTATCATACAACCAAAAAAACTTCAGGTTTAATTTTTCTCCTCCTCCTCCTAAGAATTCTACTACTATTTTCACCTGACCTCCGGGGTGACCCAGACAACTATGCTTTAGCTAACTCCCTCAACACCCCACCCCACATTAAGTCGGAGTAGTAATTTTTTGTTTGCATACATATTTTATTGAGATGATAAAATATTTTATCCAGATGATAGAATATTATTCAGAGCTAAAAGAAATAAGCTATAAAAGGCTATGAAAAGACATGGAGGAATCTTAAATGCATACTACTAAGTGAAAGAAGCCAATCTGAAAAGGCTACCCACTGTATGATTTCAACTATATGCCATTCTGGAAAAGACAAAATTATGGAGGCAGTGAAAAGATCAGAGGTTGTCAGGGTTAGGGAGGAGAGGGGGATGACTAGGCAGAGTACAAAGGCTTTTTAGGGCAATGAAACTGTTCTGGCTGATACTGTAATAGTGAGTAGATGTAATTATAAACTCATAGAGTGTACAACACCAAGAGTGAACCCCAATGTAAACTGACTCTGGGTGATAATGATGTGTCCATGTAGGTTCGTCAGTTGAACAAATGTACCACTCCGATGGGAGATGTTGACAACGAGGAGGCTATGCATGTCTAAGGACAGGGAATATATGTAACATTTCTGTATCTCCCACTCAATTTTACTGTGAACCTAAAATTGCACTAAAAAATAAGGTATATATATATATATATGGTTTTTTTCTTTCTTTTTTTTAATTGCATTTTAGGTTTTGGGGTACATGTGAAGAACATGCAACATTGTTGCATAGGTACACACATGGCAGTGTGATTTGCTGCCTTTCTCCCCATCACCTATATCTGGCATTTCTCCCCATACTATCTCTCCCCAACTCCCCATCCCCCGCTGTCCCTCCCCTATTTCCCCCCAACAGAACCCCAGTGTGTGATGCTCCCCTCCCTGTGTCCATGTGTTCTCATTGTTCAACACCCACCTATGAGTGAGAATGTGTGGTGTTTGATTTTGTGTTCTTGTGTCAGTTTGCTGAGATATCCAAAGGAGTATAAATCGTTCTACTGAAAGGACACAGGCACACGAATGTTCATTGCAGCACTGTTTACAATAGCAAAGACATGGAACCAACCCAAATGCCCATCGATGATACACTGGACAGGGAAAATGTGGCACATATACACCATGGAATACTATGCAGCCATAAAAAACGATGAGTTCATGTCCTTTGTAGGGACATGGATGAAACTGGAAAAATAAAGTATATTAAAAAACATTATTGTGGACTTCAAAGACTTTTGTTTATGTAGGATATAGCCATAGTGTGAAATATAAAACTACAAGAAGTTAGAAAAATCTTAAAAGTTTGTTGTGCATACCAAAGAATAATTCATAAACCAAGAGAACTTAACCCAAGGTGGTAAGAATCCCCACTCAGAGCAGTTACAACATAGTTTGTAAAACATAAAGGAGGAAGTATTTGACCTTTTCTATGACTGGCTGTTATACATCATCCTTTTGTTAAGGCATCTAGAGCTGTTTAAGCTGGTTGTTTGTAGCTGAGTGTCTAATTTCACTGACTTGTGTTGACAAGGACATAAAGCTTATGTTTACAATTTTGTGTTTCATTGATGCTTACAGCTAGTGATGGAGGTGAATCAGGATGACCTACGTGTTGGCTATGTAGTTCCAGGTGACTGGCTTTGGGCTATAGCTACACTGTGACCTCCATTTTTTTAAATAATGACATATAAAGTGTTAGAAATTAAAACTGATAAAAATTTTTTAATATTTCTTAATTTATTTTAAAATAACAACAAACCTATTTGATTAACACAAATACCATATTTTAGGAAAAGTAACTACATGTTTCCAAACAAAAATATCTGAGAAGAGCAGCATTGTGTTTTATTTCATAACTGTCTTTAGTGTCTTGCTTAATAGATAATGACTGGATTATCATAGGTACTTCTGCATTCAATCTGTTTTAATGTATTATTTTTGTTGAAGTATATAAAGAAAATTTGGCTTCTCACGAATATAGTCGGAAAGGGGAGGAGTATTTTAATGGTCCTTTCAGATAACTGTGGTTATTATTTTTGATACTACACCAAAAATCAATAAATTATATTTTATTAAAAGTTAGCTGCTATATGGAATCTGAAACCTTATCAATAACTTTTTGTATTCTGATAAATGAAAATTCACTGTCTTATCTTGCACTTTCAGAAAATTTTCTCCCATACTTTATTTTGTAATACCATACACTGATTATTTGAAAAATACTGGTTTGCTAAATTATAAAGATCTTCCAGATTCAATAAACAATATCAGAAAATCACATTCACTAATAACATCATTAATCAGAAAAATTAGCTATGGATTTCCTAGACCCTTCAGCTGCCTTCTCCTCACATCTGAGTAATTAGAATTGGGGAACAAGGTCACTCCTTACTGCGGAAAAGTGAGGTGAAGATGGGCACAAAATGATGAAACTGGATCTACCACAATATGCTATACATATATATGTATGATACAACATTGTATGAAGAGAAATGTCATAAGTATATCTAAAAAACAAAGCAAAAAATATGTGCATTTGGAAAGTGACTGGAGAGGGTAGCATGAGGGAGTTCAGTGTTGTTTTTCTTATTAGGGGCTGTGGATAATTTATTTCATTTCATTTCATTTTTGTTTTTTTCTATATTTTCTATTTGATCTTTGTGAGGACCCCTTTAAATACCAAAGATGAAATGATGCATGTCCTACATTTGATGATAAATGTTCCATTTGATGCCATCAAGGACAATGGAAAACTGTATGAACCATATGTACACACCAGTAATTGTTCTTAGGTGTAGTTATGAAAAATTAAACATAGGTTTAGCCTGTTATCAAAGTATCGTATGACATTTTGTACACTTTTGTGTCCACTATATGTGTTATCCAATGATATAATAGATGTTGGCAAGGAACAAACCAAGTGGCCCTGTTTTTCAACTATAAATTTTATCTGTGTAAATTATATAAATATAATATAAATTATATCTGAAATACACTGTGCATCTGAAATATCAGAAGTCTCTCTCACATATTTCATCATCTCTTCCTTTAATTCATACATAATTAGGCCAACATTAACAATCTTGGAATAAGTATTCTGACATTAGATCAAGACTATCATGTTAAAAGAAAATCTGTTCTTCAGTGTGTGGCATGAATATGAGTGCTTCCTGTTGGTTAAAAATCTGTTTATGGTAAAATCACCCTAGTAATTCATTTTCTGTTTCTGTTCCTGCCGCTAGAAATGCTAGCAACTAGAGCTAAATACGATGTGTGTGTTGTAATCATTGCTCCCATTTCACTGGTCTTCGTGCACTACATAGCAGGAAATCTCATCCTGGGGTTGGAATGAGCTTATTTTTGGTAAAGGATAGTAATACCTTGGGATGCAGCAGCTCTACAAATCTACATTGCCAACACCAGTCAACTGTTCTTATGAAATACTATGATTAATGAAATAAGTATTTAAATACTTGTAATGAGCTGGTTTGCCTAAGAGGGAAGGGACTACTGGCTGATAATTTAATTTTGGTCTCCTATTTGGTCCTCCTCCAGGTTCTTACTTCTAATCAATTCCTACATTGACACTTTTGGAAAAATAGAACAAACACCCAATTAGCTCCATTTTTTAACTAAAATTTTAATTTTGAGATAATTGTGGACTCACATGCAATTGGAAGAAATAATACAGAAATATATCATGGGCCCTTCATCCAATATCTACCAATGGAAAAACTATAGCAATGCCAAAAAAATCAAACAACACAAAATCACAAGTAATACATTGATATTGGTATAATCAAGATGCTGAATAATTTCACTGTTATTAGGATCCCTCATGTTGCACTCTTATAGCTGCGCACATTTTCCTCTTACCTTCACCCTCTCCTTAACACCTGGCATCCACTAATTTGTTCTACGTTACTGTAGTTTTTCATTTAAGGAATAATATATAAATGGAATTACAAGATACAACGTTTTGGGATTGGTTTTTTAACTCAGCACACATCTGTGAAGGGTCATCTAAGTTGTTGCATTGTCAATTTTTTTTGTTGTTTCTATGACTGAGCAATTTCCCAAGAATAGAGGCACCACAGTTTGCTTAACCATTCACTCTTTGAAAGACATCTGGGTTGTTTCTAGTTACCGGCAATGGCAATTAAAATGACTTCACACATTTTTGTGTTGTGTAAGTTTCTGGGTGGATATAAGTTTCATTTCTTTAGGATAAATGCCCAGGACTCCAGGCTCTTACTCGGCCTCTGTTAACTCTCAAGTTGGAGCAGGAAGTCCATCCTCAACTGCTAGGGAGGGTTGGGAGTTCCAACTCCAAACTAGGTGTCGCTGGTAACTCACTGACTGGGGTGGGTATAAGTGCCTTGCATGGCTCCCTAGATGGCCTCTACTAATAACACCACAACTACCAACACCAGTAAAGTCATGTGGCCTCTGCTAACAGCAAAGTGGACTCCTTACCACTCAGTGGGAATGAAACTACCAACTCCTTACTCAGCTTTCCCAAACATTACCCTGGAAGGAAGGGTGAGTGCTTTGCCACAGTCAGGCATGAGTGGAAGGCTCGGCTTCCCCACTTGGCCTTTGCCATGGGTGGGTTAGAGCCACAGGATCTTTTTGCTCTTGTTGTGGTAGTTGGCTGGAATAGAGCTGTTACTGTCTAAAAGTTTTCTGTCTTGCTAGTCTTCTCAAGACTGTCTTACATTTTTGGCTAGAGACAACAGGCCTTTGTTGGAGACTTGTTTGTGGTTTATTCAGTGTCCATTGGTACTTCTAGGTTGACAGCTTCTGTAGCTCCAAGCCTGGGATATATGAGGAGAAAAAAACAAAACAAAACAAAAATCATGGAACTCATTACCATGCTTTTCCTTGGGTCTTCAGGTCCCTAGCTTGTCTGCTTTTTTCTCTCCACCTTTTAGAGTCTTATGTTTGACCTATATATAAATGTTCCAGCATGTTAGTTTAACTTAATGGGAAGAATCAGGAAAAATATGTCTACTCCGTTTCTCTGGAAGCAGAAGTCCAAATCCACATTTCTTTAAGAAACGAAGCTGACCTTGCTCTGTCTGCCATTCAAGTGTATCCCAATTTACATACTACATTGTATCTTCTCATTGCTTTACTGCAGAGGGGTCATTTACTTATCTTAAAAATAACTAATAATTCTGACATTTAGACCTTTTTTTCTTTTTTTGAGCATTGCATATGAAATGCTTTTGCTGCTCCTCTTCTGTGTACTGAAACAAGCTATATTGGTGTGCCATGCCAACACAAACACTTGTTCCAAGCAGCCTCCCCCAGCTAAAGAAGCCCTCATTGATTTCTCATTATTCTTACAGCACTTGTTCTCTGAACTACTCATTTTGTCCTTTATTATGTTTACTGTTATCTAGACATTTTGTGTTATTTGGTGGCATTTGTTATTTAATGACTTTCCCATTACCTCCTTGACCTCAAAGGTGGTCTTTATGTAAAACAAAAAGAATTTTGTTTTATAATATTTTGTGTCACTCATTTTTGTGCCAAAAATATTCTCTTCAATCCCTGTTTATTTTCATATAAAAAGTTGCAGTATTTTCTAAACTATATTCCAAACAGACTTTTAAATATATAGAAGCTTCACAAAAAATACGGAATTATCAGAATAGTGTTAGTCTAGCCCAAAAAAAGTCCTAACATCGAATGCTTAAAAAATTACTACTAGTTAATATTTGCATTTTATAGATGAGAATTTGAAGCTTTAGGTAAAATCAGACAGAAAGGAAAAGGGTCAGAGATTGACAGTTAGCTGTAACCTATACTGACCATGTAATATAACCTTCACCAGATCAATAACTAGTGTTTGAAACATATGATTAAAATTTCTCTTTATAGCATAGTGTTAGCTTCTATATAAATACAATTCTTAGCAACAATGTTGAAATTAATAAGATGCTTCTTAGATCACATTTGCTGCCTTCGGTATCTGAGGATTTATTATTTAAGATGTCATATTCTTTCCCATTTTTACAATTTTTGAACATTCTTCCAGGCTGTAGTAATAAAAACACTTGAAGATTCCTTACTTTTGTCTAGTAGAACATATATACAAGTTAAAATGAAAACCACATTAATGTACAAAGCAGCATCTCTTACTTTGATGAGAGTTTTTAAAGAGTAAAGAAGAATCAATCTGAAGTATAATGTGTGTGTGTGTGTGTGTGTGTGTGTGTGTACCTCAACTGTAAGTATGGCTCTCGAGCTTAATTTATGCTATTCTTAAACACTAGTTACTTCCCCGGAAAGTGAGGTATAAAGCAAACACACATCAAATCATATTTACCATTGAAAATTAAAATTTTCAGAGGTTTATCTCAGAAAGAAAAGCTCCCGAGTTCTAAAAAGTGTTTGCAAATAAATACATTTTTGGACATCTATAATATTCTGTTTAGGTTTGCAGGGGATCAAAAAGAAAAATTTAGAATGTACTTAAAATGGCAATAAGGATTCCTTCTATTACCATAGTTCTTTACAATGAACAAAGTTTATCTCTGTACATTATTTAAATTAATTTGATTCTCAAAGAGTCTGCCAATTAAGCTTTGCCATTTTCATTTTAAGAACTTCGGCATTCACTTTGAAAATCACTTTCCTTGCTACTCAGTAAATTTTCTGTGCATTCTAATTACCAGTGTCATTAGAGATGAATTCATCATCATATGCTCCATCAATCCTTATGATATTTGCACAGTTGTTTTAAGCAAACATATAAAAGATATTACACAATTAATTTCCATTTCACAGAGTGTTTTCCCTTGGTTCATCAGTACACGGATGATTTAGCACCCACAGAGCTGCCATTGTTCCAGGTACTCACCTGACCTCAATTACTGAAAGAGGGTAAGAGGCCCTGAGTCTTCCTGTTTTCCGATGCCACACTGGGAACCATCTCTTTAGATTCTAAAGTCTAGAATGTATAATTTCTGTTTAGTCAATTATTAGTCCACATTGTTTATGCAAGTCCAGTGAGTTCATTTATGCTAGATAAACATAGTGGTAGATTAAGATTCTAAATCTTATTCCATATATATTTTTCAGAAGTTTTTTTCATGCTTCGGCAAAATATTTGCATTCCTAAAACAGGCACATCTGGATGAACTGTATGCCTTGACCACAAAGATCTTTCAATGAATGTAGTTGTTGCAGTGCCTACACAGAGTCTCACTCCAAACCCATCTTTGCCTCTCCCCCGTGAGCACCTTGCTGGATAACATTTCCCTGCTTCACTTGCATTTGGTTACAGCCATATGACTGACTCAATGGAATGTGAATAGAAGTCAAGTGCATCTCTCCTCAGCTGGCCCATAAAATTCTCCCCTGCATGTGCCTCTTCTTCTGATTGCCCAGAGTGTTGATGACCCACAGTTACCTTAGAAGCCTTATTAAGGATGGCAGAATGTTCATTATCATGAGTCCTGTATGACTGTGGGAAGAAGGGCTGCCCCTTATGCGACTGCATTTCAGGAGCAAGAAAACATTTTCGTTGTGTTTACACTCTCCCACATTTTTGCATTTACTTGCTACACTCAGAGAAGAACCCAGATTTTGTCAATCTTAAGCTTATACAGTTTGGGAGATTCTCTTTATGAAAAATAATATAAATTACCAATACAAAACTCACAGAAGTGAATTTACTTTAGAATGAGATTTTTTAAATCTCAATAAATTATAGAAGCCTCAGAAATTTAAGTTCTTGGCTGGGCGCGGTGGCGCATGCCTATAATCCCAGCACTTTGGGAAGCTGAGGTGGGTGGATCATGAGGTCAA
Organism: Cacajao melanocephalus; assembly: GCA_963573385.1. Taxonomy (NCBI): domain Eukaryota; kingdom Metazoa; phylum Chordata; class Mammalia; order Primates; family Pitheciidae; genus Cacajao; species Cacajao melanocephalus. The sequence continues at coordinate 43,782 of CAUYLG010039026.1, forward strand.
AAGATTGATACCATCCTGGCCAACATGGCGAAACGCCATCTCTATGAAAAATACAAAAAAATTAGCTGCGTGTGGTGGCAGGCACCTGCAGTCCTGGCTACTTGGGAGGCTGGGACAGGAGAATCACTTGAACCTGGGAGGTGGAGGTTGCAGTGAACCAAGATCGTACCACTGCACTCCAGCCTGGCAACAGAGCGAGACTCTTTCTCAAAAAAAGAAAGAAAAAAGAAAAGAAATTTAACTTTTTTTCTTCTGATACCTCTATTGGTAATTAGCATAATTTCTTAGGCAAAAATGACTCTTGGTTGTTTGACTTACTCTTTCCACCTAAAAATCCTTAAAACTTCCAGCACCTCCCAGCTCTCTCACAGAGGCCTTGGCAAGGAAAGGACCCTGGACCTTAAGCTTCAATAGCTTCAAAGTAAATCTGTCTTTGGTTACATCAATTAGTTTATCCCAATACGAAAATACAAGTCAGGTCTCACAGGTAGGCAGAATGCGAATGGTATGAGCAATGAGTGGAGAAAACAAAGCTTAGTGGTTGCAAATACCCTCTTGAGGTAAAGGGAGAAAATAGTTGTATTTGTTTAAGCTTTACCGTCCATTGACAAAGTAATTTTGCAAATCTTTCTCAAGTTTTTAATAACGGATGTTGCTCATGTATGTGGCTTAATCAGAAGGCAATGCTTCTACTCCGGGATCTATAGGACTTCTTGCCCATTCAATACTTTTAACTTCAAGACAGTTAAATTTCAAACCTTTTCCCTGAAATGGAGGAAATTAATTTGACCTGTTTTCAAACTTGTACTAGAACACAATGCAGGGCCTCTGAAAATGATATCCCAAAATGATGGCCTTAGAAGCAGCTCTCTCTGACTTTCTCCTACCCTCATGTCTCTGGCCTCTCCTTCTCTCCCAGGCCCACCATAGAAACTAGAATCCTTCGTTTCAATCATATTTTTTTAAATCTCAATAAATTATAGAAGCCTTAGAAATGTAAGCTCTTGGCTGGGCGCAGTGGGTCATAGAAATCAAAGCTCCTTTTCCCCGGAAGCCAGCCATTAAAACCTGAAAATATTATTCTAACCCCTGCCCCCACCATTCTGTAGAAAAATGAGCCGTAAAGCAATTATCTGACCTACCTTGTTTAATGTAGGACATAACACCCTCATTCCAGAGAAGGTACTGCCACACACTCAGGAAGAAGGAATGCTGCACAGAGAGGCCAAGAAGCGTCTAAACAGACAGACTTTGCTGGGTTTCCCAGATCAATCTATTGGCAGTAGATCATTCTCTTGTTGTCCAGTTGTATTTGTACATCGCTGTCCATATTTTGTTGAACCTTAGCATTAGAATGTACATTTCCTCTGTGTCTTTGGATCTTCATTCTGAAGGCTCCTGTGTTATGTAAAACTATGATCAAATAAGTTTGTATGCCTTTCCTCTTATTGACTCTCATCAGTGATTTTCAGCACATCTTCAGAAGTTGAAGGTAACATTTTCTACATTGCAAATACCCTCTTGAGGTAAAGGGAGAAAACAGAAGGCATTTTGAAATATGGATTTGGGGTAAATATGTCCGTTGCCTGCAAGCCCTTTCACATTTCCTAGTCTTATATATATTTTTAAAAATATTAGTAAATGTAAACCTAACCTTTAGTGAGATGAATTGATGGTATGAAAATTCTTGTATCTCTGTTGGGGGGGAACTAGGGGAGAGACCACAGGGGGTTGGGGGTTGGGGAGGGATAACATGGGGAGAAATGCCAGATATAGGTGATGGGGGTGGAGGCAGCAAACCACATTGCCATGTATGTACCTATGCAACAATCCTGCATGTTCTTCACATGTACCCTAGAACCTAAAATGTAATAAATAATATATATACATATAAAGAAAATCCTTGTATCATAAGGAGTCGTTTTCTCCTTAAGTTTTTCATGTGCTATGTCCATGCATTTCTAAAAGCAATTTTAGTTGTCTAAAATAACACAGCATTAACTCAAATTATGTGACCTAAAATATCCATATTATGATAGTAGTCCAATAATGCCTTTAAGAGTTAGCTCTTTCTGTGCTGGGCGAACCTCATCTAAGCAGCTCCACATCCTGGTCTCCTCTGGCTGGGTTCCTTTTCCTCACGCTCTGCAGATACCCTCACAGCAAATACTCATACACTTAAGAACCTTCAAGAGCTCTGAAAAGCTCTAAACTCACTCTAAAATCTAGGAGGAGGAAGCCAACCATCCTCTCAACAGATATCAGAAATCCACACCTTTCTTCTTGCCTCCCCAATGAGACTTGACAATGAAAACAAAAACCTCCCGATGAAGGCATTTCCTCTGAATTCAGTACTCTCTGCTCTCAATACTAAACGCTCTGTCCTGAGGGCCGTCTTTCTATTTACCATATGCCAGAAAAAGAGCACAGAAAGGGAATGATAAAATGACAAACTCTGTTTTCCTTTAGAGACCTTTTCCCTAGAAATGGTTCATTAACCAAACAGAGAAACCCATCCACAAAAACCTTCTTGAGGTTTTGAATGTTTAACATCCTCGGCAGCATTGGGCCACACTGCCTCCTGGCGGTTGTTTGTGGGCATTGTGCAGACTCCGTCACTGAAATAAAAGGTGCAATGTGTTTTCAAACATGTGGGAATTTTTCCTGACACACATCCTTTGATTTGGAAGATTTGTTTTTTTGTTGTCAAGGTTTTTTTTGGTGACGGAAAGAGAAAGAATAGGCATTCCTGATATTAATTGAGGGAATGGGAGGCTTCTTCTCCCTAGAATTCAGAGTAAGCATAGAGCTCTGGCCGACAGAGAAATCTGCAGAATAGAACGAGAACACTATTAAAACTGGGATGTACATATGTTTTGATTAGGAGTCACTTGTTGTAATAAGGTGTCTGAAAGATTTTCATAATGCCTGGCACATAAATGCCTAGAATATATTAAAAGGGGAAAGGAAGAGAGGGAGGGAAAACACAGTATAAAGGGCCAGTCTGAGATGCAAGGTTTTGGTATTGTGAGCATTATTTATTTCAGATTTAAAGTTAGACGACACCTACCCATCCTAACCAACGCCCTTTCCAGCCATGTCTATTGTGGACCAGGACCTATTCTAAGCTCTGGTGATATATTCAACAAAACAATGACCCTGTTCTTACGTATTTTTGTTGAAAGAGACAGAAAATTTTAAACAAAACAAATAAACTACTAAATATATCCTATTGTAATAAGTGCTTAAAGAAAAATGATGTCAGGTAATGGAACAGCGACGGATGAGAAGGGTTGGGATAGAAGCTGGCAACGTGGGCATCTCTGATGTGATGACTTCAGGGTAGAGATCTGAATTCAGTTCTTAAGCATCTATCCATGGGGATTCCAGGAGAAGAACATATTAGGTGGGGGGCTGCGGATATAAAGGCAGCAAGCTGGAACAGAGTCAAAATGGGAAGAGCAGTAGTAGAAGTAGCCCAAGCCCAGAGTATGTAGGGCATTGTAAACATTTATAAGGATTTGGGATTATATTCTGACAGATGTTTGTGACACACAATTGAGCTAGCTATAAAAATGATGCTTTAAATGACCACAAAGAAAACAGTAAGTAATAAACATGGGCTATCAATCTTATTAACTACATAGCTGGTACCAAATAATTTACATTCTGCATATTTCCACTACCTCAACTGTAATCAAGCTAGTTTTTCTTTTTTATAGTTCATACTATTAAAAATATATATTTTTTTCATTTAACATGTTGGCCCAGCATGGTGGCTCACGCCTGTAATCCCAGCACTTTGGGGGGCCCAGATGGGCAGATCATGAGGTCAGGAATTCGAGACCAGCCTGGCCAACATAGTGAAACCCCGCCTCTACTAAAAATAGAAAAATTAGCTGTTTGTGGTGGCACGCACCTGTAGTTCCAGCTTCTCAGGAGGCTGAAGCAAGAAAAGCATTTGAACCTGGGAGGCGGGGTTTTGATTTCTTTTTGAGATGAAGTCTCCCTCTGTCACCTAGGCTGGAGTGCAGTGGTAAGGTCTCAGGTCACTACAACCTCCGCCTCCCAGGTTCAAGTGATGCCTCAGCCTCCTGAGTAGCTGGGATTACAGGCAAGCACCACCACGCCCAACTAATTTTTGTATTTTTAGGAGAGACGGGGTTTCACCATGTTGGCTAGGCTAGTCTAGAACTCCTGACCTCAGATGATCTGCTAGCCTGGACTCCCAACGGGCTGGGATTACAGGTGTGAGCCACCGCGCCCTGCTGAATGTAACTTGTTAAACGTTTCATCTCTCATTGACGACCTCCACAATTCTGATTGGAACCCATGGTATGCCTTCTGGCAGATAGTCTCTACTGCAGAGACTAAACATGATATTTACCAACAGTAGAAACTGTAAATTAACATACAAAATAATACGATATATAAAAGTAGAAATTGTAAAATGTAAAATAATACATATATAACACATATATAGATAATATAATGTTAAGTTATAAAAAATATATGATTCTATTGATCTAAATATAAGACAGTTGTTTCTCACCCGTCCCACTTGTAATTCTTGGTCAATCTAGCAAACTATATACTAAAAATACATTATCAATCAGGTATAATTTGTGATACATCCGCATTATTCAAGTGCTTATACAATAAAGATGCTATTTAGAAATCTTTGCCAAAATATGAAAAATGCTCTTCTCTTTCTACGAGGCCCTAATTAATTAAACATTTTCAGGAGTGGTCAAATAAATATTCAGAGTTCAAGAAGATAGAAATCAATGGAAATGTGATTGTTCCTATATTTCTACTCAAATTCATGAAACATATCATGCAATATTTACATATTACTTATACGTATTTCTCAGTATTTTTCTACTGAGATCTCTGTTTAATTTCAAAATTCTGACCAGCTAAATTACTCTTATCTTTAGAGAGGTGAAAAAAATAAGAGAGAGATTTATTCAAGAAAAGAGAATACCATTGGTAACACCTGGTAACACTCTCAAAGTGAGATGGAAACTCAATTTCCTGCGTCCTTTTTATAACCTAGATAAGATGACATCAGCTATAACTTACCTTATTTTCTTGGGGCATTTTGCGACAATCTTCCTTTATTTTAAAAAAGTAATATGTAATTATTATGAATATTTTTATACAAAGAAGAAAAAAGTAATGCCAAGATAATTTTGAGCTTCCATTTTCTTACTTCATAAATTGCATGCATTTTCTCAGTGGAAGATAACCTTCAATGCCTTGCACACCATGACTATGAAGCAACAGTAAGAGCTTGCCAAATCCATCTTTCCCAGATGAAGCAAAGATTACCACATGGCAAACATTCAAGACTTTTGGTCTACAAAGAAGGTTTATTCAAAGATGGTCTGGATCAGTGGGTTAAATCTCTCTCAAATCCACCCACACTCATATTTTTACTATTTCACAATTTCTACCAAATGGTTATTCTCTCCTTCTATCAAGCTTATGTTGATTTGGAAAATCTTAAGGAATGGTTTTGCTTCCCACATAGAAACATTCCAGGCAGGGCGCGGTGGCTCACGCCTGTAATCCCAGCACTTTGGGAGACCGAGGTGGGCGGACCGTCTGACGTCAGAAGTTCCAAGACCAGCCTAGCCAACATGGTGGAACCCGTCTCTACTAAAAATACAAAAGTTAGCTGGGTGTGGTTTTGTGTGCCTGTAATCCTACCTACTCTAGAGGCTAAGGCAGGAGAATTGCTTGAACCCGGGAGGTGGAGGTTGCAGTGATTTGCGATCATGCCACCGCACTCTGGCCTGGGCAACAGAGTGAAGAGTCTGACAAAAACAAAACAAAACAAAACAAAACAAAACAAAACAAAAAACACATGTCTATGTCTGAGATAGGCTTGATCTCCAAATTATTTTTATTTGCTTTACTATTTATTTTGCATTTATTTTTATTTTGTATTTATTGTCATTTTTGGAGACAAGATCTCACTCTGTCACTCAGGCAGAGTGCTGTGGTACAATCACAGTTCACTGCAGCCTCGAACTCCTGGACTCAGGTCCTCCACCTGCCTCAGCCTCCTGAGTTGTTGAGACTGCAGGCACACACCACCCAGCTAATTGGTTTTTTTTTTTGAGGGGTAGGGAGTGTATTTTGGTTTTGTTTTATACAGACAGGGTCTCACTTTGTTGTCCAGGCTCAAATTATTTTTGTATGCAGCAAAGTAAAGATGAGATTCAATAGAAATGTAATTCACATTAAATACGAACTTGATAGATAAGGAAAACCTCACTCTCTTTATAGCATGATTCTTCCTGAATTCATCATACATTCAATTAGTCAAAACTACATTCTGCTCTTTCTTTTGCCTGCTCTAAGACTTGGTCATTAATTTTGTTGTTTTGCTTTGAGATGAAGTCTCGCTCTGTTGCCAGGCTGGAGTGCAGTGGTCAGCTCACTGCAATCTCCACCTCCCAGTTTCAAGAGATTCTCCCGCCTCAGTCTTCTGAGTAGCTGGGACTACACGTGCACACCACCACACCCAGCTAATTGTTGTACTTTTAGGAAAGATGGAGTTGGCCAGGATGGTCTCGATCTCTTGACCTTGTGATCTGCCCGCCTCAGCCTCCCAAACTGCTGGGATTACAAGCATGAGCCACCGTGCCCAGCCTAATTTTTAATTAATATTCACTGGCTGCACTGCTCAGGAAAATATTAGTTTTACAGACTTCATCAGAATACCAAGGGCAATGTTCTATCTGAGTGGAAAGAACAGTTTGATCATAACTCATGCACAGACTCACATTAACCATGTGAAAAGAGGGTGTTGAAGGAGGAATCCCAAAACTGAGAGTGGTAACTAATCTGAATGTGATCACTACATCCACAAGCAGTTATCCCCCTTGTAGAAATTTTAAAACTTTAGCACATAATTTATTCCCAGGATAGAGCTAAGCAATGTAATCTCTCCACCACAATGAGACAATAAAAAGGAACCAGCTTACATGTCCAAAAACTAAAATCGCCTCTTCATATCTTTTCTGATAAAGAAGATATCCATTTTTCTTCCACACATTCTGTACACAATTTGTCAGCATTTATGATATGGTAGTGGTCTAGACCTTTGTGGTATATTTAGGAAAAAAAATAAGAAAAAGATCACTATTTTTGTTGGGGGAGACAGATCATTAACAATAAATCTAATAAATTATGTAGCATGTAAGAAGCCAAAACTTCTATGAGAAAAACTAAAGACTAACATAAGAGGAATGAGAGTGGCTATGGGGCGGGTCCTATTGTAATTTGCAATACATGAATCAGGGTAGGCTTTGTTGAGAAGATGACATTGACTAAGGGCATTAAAGAAGTGAAGAAGCAGGTCATGTAATTATGTTGAAGGAAGGGTATATCCAAGAGGGAAAAGGGGGTACAAAGAGCCTAAGGAAGACACACGCTTGGCCTCTTTAGGAGATGCAAGGAGGCCAGCATGGCTGGACCAGGGTGAAAAACAGAAATCAGCTAGGAAGGGGATGCAAAATCAGGCCAGGGATGATTGCGACTGAGACTAGAGTAGAGGCAGTAAAAAAAAAAAAAAAAGATGAAAAATGGTCACTTTTGGAAAGTGTGTTGAAAGCAAAGCCAATATAATTTTTCACAAAAGCGAATTCAACATTTGTCATCAACATGCCCATATTCATTATCTATAGGTCACTCATTAAGAGCAGAAAGGAAACAGAGAGAATTGCCATTTACTGAATTGAACTCTGATCTAGGCAACACTAGCAAGTTGATGGCAAAGGGGTTGCAAAACCCAACACAGGTCTTTGTGGATTAATAATGAGTTTCCAAATCTCTTGAAGATCCCGCTAGCTTACATTTTTTAAAATAACTAAAATGTAAAGAACATTTAAATGTATGAATGCCAAAGAGTCAAAGTCAACTTATATTGTTGTCGTCTTTTTCAATAGGCTTCTGAAAACACAGCTGTTAGAGAGAACTAAGTGAGTGAAGTACTCTATACAATAAGAGTCCCTTGTCTGAAAAAAATTCCCAAAAGATACTAAGAAGTAGACACAAGCCCGGGAAGGAAACTTCAAAATAGAAAATTCCTGGGAAAAGTGAAGCTGCTGAATAAAATTTGTATTTGTAACAAAAGAGGGAAAGTAATAAAATGTCATTTATGACTGCCAGAGTTATACAGAAAGTCCTCCAGTCCCTAGTCACATAACCCCTGTTTACCCAGACCTCAAATGCTTTTTGTGTCCTCTACTGAACTCAGAAAGCTGGATGTCCTAGAATATTTAGTATCACTTTTCTCAAGGGTAGCAAAGTTTATTTAAAACAAATATTACACTGATAATAGATAACATGTGTGTGCTATGTGCCAGGCACTGATTATACTGCATGACAACAACTCTATGTAGTAATTATCTCATTATCCCCATTTTTCTTCTTTTTTGAGATGGCATCTCACTCTGTTGCCCAGGCTGGAGTGTAGTGCCATGATCTCAGCTCACTGCAAACTTTGTCTCCTAGGTTCAAGCGATTTTCCTTCCTCAGCCTCCTGAGTAGCTGGGATTACATGTACCCACCACCATGCCCAGATAATTTTTTGTATTTTTAGTAGAGACAGGATTTCACAGTGTTAGCCAGGATGGTCTCGATCTCCTGACCTCGTGATCCACCTGCCTTGGCTTCCCAAAGTGCTGGGATTATAAGCATAAGCCACCATGCCCTGCCATTATCCCCATTTTATAATGAAGAGCTTTAAGTCAAAGGAGTTAGGTGTGTTCAATGTTGCATAGCTAATAAGTAGCAGAATCCAATTTCTTTTTTTTTTTTTTTTCTATTTTCAATTTCTAATACAGAACAATGAAAAAGGGTTTTCGGTCATCTCTATGAAAAATCAGTTTTCTGAAAAATAGGAAGGTCATTGTCTGCAAAGCAAACTGAATAAACAGAGTTGTGAAATAAAATTATATTTTGAGCAAAAAATCCATCCCTTAATGTTTTTCCTCAGTTGTGATAAGGTCCACAGTTTAGTTCCATAACTTGACTGCACAGCTTAATTCAGACTAGGACACCATTGTCTCTCTTCTATGCCTGTTTAAAATTCAACACTCAATGCTTTACAACCTCTTTTATGCCTTTCCTACTCATTCTGACTCATATTTCCCTTTCCCTAAAGGGCTTATTTCTCCACTGATGATTCTGGGGCTTCATCATACTATTATTGCTGAAGTGTTCCTTGTACGTGTATCTAGGGTGATTAGCTAAAGGTAAAAACTGGGTGTCAACAGATTCACTGAATTGGTCATTTTCTATCACTGAACTTTGCACTTTTTATGAATTTCTGTAGGGAACCAGCCCCCACATCATCTGTGGGTACCCCAAATTTGATAGTGACAAAGGATTGAGAAAAAGACAGATTAAGAGTGAAAGTGGGACCAGGTAGCCATCACTTATTACTCTGGAGGCAGTGAAGGCCCCAAGCTCTGATCATCCACAGTATTTATTGGTTACAATCACTTTGATCTATAGGGTAAGGGTGGAGTGATGGTGGGGAGTAGGTGACGTGATGGTGGGATGAATCAGTGAGACTGAACTGAATCATTGACCCAGAACTGGTGTGTCATTCTAAAGACTGATAACAGAGGCGGTTTGAGAGTTTCACAAAACAAGAACCTGTGTATATCTTTAGCCTGTTATCTATGTGCAGCTGGTGGAACTCAGGCCTCACAAACAGCTTACAAGTCTGGTTACGTCTTGGTGCTATGAAGGGGTTTTACGTCCTTGAGCACATTTATGGTAACGGAGCCGAGGTCACCCTGCACCAGCACATGAAGCATGGAGAGGCCTTCCTCCTCAGAGGCCTCCTTCAGCCTTCCACAGTTTATTGTTCCTGATTTCTTTTGTACATATAACCAGTTTAGGTAGGCACACTTTAAATCCTTCCTCCATTGCTGCTTCCCCCAACAGTTTTCCCTTTTTAATCAGCAGCAAATGGAACAAACAAACTGATATGGTTTGACTTTGTGTCTCCACCCAAATCTTATTTTGAATTTTAATCCCAGATGTTGAGGGAGGAACCTGATGGGAGGTGACTGGATCATGAGGGCAGTTTCCCCATACTCTTCTTGTGATAGTGAGAGAGTTCTCAGGAGATCTGATGGCTATGTGTCTAGCATTTCCCCTGCTTGTACTTCTCTCTTCTGCCACCATGTGAAGAGGGTCCTTGCTTACCCTTCACCTTCCACCATGATTGTAAGTTTCCTGAGGCCTCCCCAGCCATGTGGAACTGTGAGTCAATTAAACCACTTTCTTTTATAAATTACCTGGTCTTGGGTATTTCTTTAAGGCAGTGTGAAAACGGACTAATACACAAACATCATTTAACTTTGCAAATTTAGAAAAAGTGAATTCCAGATTAAAAAATCAGTCTTTTCTGTAACTTCTCAGTAATCTATGCAGTATTTCTTCCCCCACTTTCTCTTATTTTTAGCATCATAGCTATCAAGATGCAGAGAAGAGGGACGTCTTTGGTCTGTGACCCTCCTCTGTTCTCACAGGCTTCCACAGTGATGTGATGGGTCAGCCAGTTCTTGCCACTGACCTTTTTCACCATGACACGGGTTAGCTGATGGCCAGAGTCCTACCCACCCTCCTTTGTTTTCAGTTGGCATATTCAACAGCAGAAACTTTCAGTTCTCTGGCTCACTCCCTCTCAACTTTTGGGCACTTCTTGGGAGCACTAGAAACTTTGGAAAACTCTTCCACACCTCTCTGGGCTTTGGGATAGCAGGAGACCCCCTCAGACTCCTTTTTGCCTCTCCTTGTCATCCTTGCTAATCCCTACTCTGGTTCCAGTCTGGGCTTCTCAGAAAGGGTGGCAGTGCTCTGACCATGTACTAGGAAATGAGATACAAATACTGTATGCTCTAGGATTCCTTCCCTAGAAAGGGTACACTGTTCTTCTTCCTCTAGAACATAGAACGTGGCCTCAGTAGAAAGCAGTAGGAAGCATCCCATACTAATCTCTAAACTCTTTTTTATCTTTCTCTTCCTCACAGCTCCACTCCTATTCCCCAACATTATTATGAAAAGGTCTTTTCTAGACCAGGCATGGTGGCTCATGCCTGTAATCCCAGCACTTTGGGAGGCCAAAGCGGGCAGAGGCCAGGAGTTTGAGATCAGCCTAGCCAACATGGTAAAACCCCACCTCTACTGAAAATACAAAAATTAGCCGGGCATGGTGGCGTATGCCTGTAATCCCAGCTATTCAGGAGGCTGAGGCAGGAGAGTTGCTTGAGCCTGGGAGATGGAGGTTGCAGTGATCCGAGATCATGCACTCTAGGTTGGCCAACAGAGCAAGACTCTGTCTCAAAAAAAAAAAAAAAAAAAACACACACACACACACACAAAAAGAAGAAGAAGAAAAAGGCATTTTTTGTCAATGTGGTGAGAATAAAGAAAACAAAAAGTAAAGCTCTTATTTCATCCTGTGTTATTCTCTGCTGTGTGGTTTGCTGATTAAAATCTACCCTGTGAATCCTTCAGACTTTGCTTTTAATAGGCAATGCTAAAGTTTTCAAGTTCAAAGTAGAGCATTAACTCTCTTCTTTTGTTCTGTATGTCTCTAGTAGGAAACCTATTTGAAAAGCTGTACATATAAAATAGTCATTGAGGAGGCCTAAGTCATAGGGGAATGGATAGCAGTGAACAACATTGAAAATTATACGCTTTAAAATAAAATTTTTGCTCTACTAGTATGTCTTCTTATTGATAACCAAATATAAACTTTCTACAGCTTCTGATTTATGTATTCCCAGAGATAGGCATCTAGTTGTCTTCTTGACTCATTAAGTGAATAAAGAAGATAAAGACAAGAAAAAACAGTTATTCAAAAATATTTCAAATGCCTTAATGTGTATTGGAAAAATGCAACATTAGTGATAATAGCTGTAATTATACTAACAGCCACGGCTACAAACCAGCTGCTGCGCTCGTGCGTTGTGTATATTTACTCATTTAATCCCTGCAGGTCCCATCTGAGTTAGGTACTATAATGAAGTGCGCAAAGGTAAAGCGATTTGCCCAGAGTCAAACACTAGAAATGTGGGAAGCTGCATTCCAACCCAGGCCATTTATCTCCATTCTTTGAGCTCATACCAACTCTGCCAGTGTTACCTCTCCTTAGAATCTCTTTATGGATATGCCAATTGTTAAAAGTACATGCAAACTTACGCCAAACCATTTCAATGCATGTTACATAACCTCATCTCTGCCTTCAGCCACTTTGAACTTGAAATTATTTTCTGATGTTTCCCCTGAAAACTTTGGCCTGAAAATACTAGATGTTGAGATTGTGCTTTCTCCTATTTTTGCAGTTGGTTTCCTTGTTTCCCTAATTACATTGGGCATTCAGTGAATGTTTTAAATGAATGTGTCTTTTATGATCGTTTCTTAGATGCTGGCTCAGGATATTTGTCTCTCTAACTCATATCTGCGTTACAATTATCACTGTGCTTTTTCATTCTGTTTTCTGTTCTTCCTTCAGGGCATTTTGGAGGTTGGCTTTCCAGGCTGTCTTGTCAACCGTAGCAAAGGCTTATTTTACTTTCCTAATTATATGTAAACATGTGTTGCTTGAGCTAAGTTAATGTCCTTGCAACCTTCTGCCTGGACTTTTTTATGGCTCCAAAATGTCACCCAACATATCCTTCCCCCATCTGAAATAGAACAAAAGATTTATTCTGCTAAAATCGTACCTTCTCATGGGTCAAAGCCGTTGAACATTTCTGTGATAGACAGGACCATAGCAAATCGTAACCGACAAGCTTAGCAATATCTGTCCCCTACCATATGCTGCATACTTATCCCTGTTCTGTGTAATACATTTCTTTAATATAGGTCAAAAGCTATCCAATGACAGGAACCAGGACTTCTTGAATTGAAGCCAATGTTATATATTACGTGGATGCTTGGTAAACAATGATTAAAGACGATAACAATGATGGCACATTTGTTCTAACTGGCCTTAAGTTAATGTTATAAAGGGGAGCGTGTCCTCCCTGTGATTAGACTAAATCAAGAAGATCATGATTGTAAACAAACACAGAAATATATGTTATGTTTCTGTAATGCAAGATTTTGACCTGCAACCTAATTTTTATTCATGCTCTCCATGTTTAAATGTTTTATGCTTTTCTGATTATTTAGGAAAAAAGTCTCAATTGCATATTCATAGTCATCAATATTACTCACTAATATTTTGGTTTATCAAAAAAACCTCTAACTGTTATAATTTGAATATCAACACCATGATGTGTCCAGATTTTAGTCATGAGATTATAGTACCATGTCAATTTTGAGATCAAATTCTTCAACAGAAAGTAGTAAGAAAATAATCTCACCTCACTTTTTTTTGCCTCTTCTAGCTAAAAAATCAGAAAACAGTGAAACAAATTTTATGTCTCTAAATGACAAATGATGCAAATTTAATTGTTGGCAGTTTTAAAGTTTAATTGCAAGTTTACATAGTTATAGTATTTATTCCTCCTATGAAAATATTGTTCAATACACATCAATTTGAATTAAATAAATAAGCATTTGCAAAACAATGATAAACTTTGGCTGTTATTGTAAATGTCTGCATGACAAATACTTAATACACACACACACACACACACACACACACACACACAGAGACACAGAGAGAGAGAGAGAGAGAGAGAAAAAAAGAGAGAGAGAGACCAGCAGTGTCCTCTGAGATAAACAATTGGAGCATTTTACGATGCATCAGTTGGGAGTTTCCCGAAGAGAGTATGTGGCAAACTGTCTAAAGTACTACAGAGAAAGTCACCATCACAACCCTCCCAACACTCCCATGCTCAAAGAGTTTTCAATCACGAGTGTTTTACTTCTGAGCAGAGCCAACCACCAGTTCTAAACATTTGAAGAATAATTCTAACCTTCAAAAAATAAAATAACAACATCAAAAAACCCAGAGAAAACAGCAATAGAACCAGAAACAAAACAGAAAGCTGTAAAATGTTAATTAGAGTTCTTATGCAGATATTTAAAAAAATAGCCATCAGTTAATAAGAGTAGCAGAAGTAAGCAGAAATACACAGAAGTGTTGGCTGGCAGAAAGAGATTTTAGTTGTCTTTGAGAAGTAAAACAAAAAAGCAAGAAACAGGAGAATATAAGTGGGAGAAAGAGCTGAAAGATAAATCCCTGATGTTCGATTTCTAAATAAGGAAGATTCTACAAAGAAATAAGAAAACATGAAGTAGGAAATTATCAAAAATATAACTGAAGACAATTTTTCAGTACTGAAGGACTTAATCTCTTATTGAAAGGAGGCCAAACATTTAGAGCAAAGAATGAAATTACAGCCACTCCAATGCATCTACTTAATAAATTTCAGAAAAGCAGAAATAAAGATATCGGCCCTAGAATTTTCCAGAAAAAAATCACAACAAAAACAAAACTTACATTTCTAAACAGCAGAATTATATAACAGAAGACATAAATGTAATTCCTTCAAACACCAAAAGAATACTGTTTGTTATTTAAAAATAAAAACGTAGGTTATTTTATTTGTATGACTTAACTTTTACATACAAAGACTAAGAAAATTTACACCATGTCTCCCTCTGAAGAAGCTCTTAAAAGTTATGCTCCAAGAGAAATAGGAGAATACACCAAAAAAGGGAAAGACACAGAAAGAATGTAGAAAAGAGTGAACAAATCCAAGAGATAGAAGAAGATAAAGCTAAGCTTTATATTCAAGAGAGAAATACCTCATGAAGCAGGAGGGTAGATGTAGGTTTACAAATTGTCAAGGCTGAAAACTAGTACAATGATTGACACACTAGAGAAGCTCAGCAATACATTTTGGGAAGTGGAACACATGACATCACCAAATCTAGACCTGTCCCAGAAAAAGTGGCAGCAGTAAAATGTAGCTACATTGGTAAGAAACAATATACAGAAGATGTGTGCACTCTGGAGTCAGAATGTCACTTGCAAGTCATAGGACTTTAATGTATTTTCTGAAGATGGACATAAAAATACCTTATCTTCCAGAATCTTATCCTTGGATTTCAGCAGGCATGTGATCTGCTTGTAAACAACATAATGCAAAAGAAGTAATATTGCATGACTCCCAATGCCAGGTCATGAAAAGCAATTCAGCTTCCTCCATATTAATTGGGTCAATTTCTCCCACCCCTCTCTTTAGTTCAGAGATACCCTGGTAAAAATCTGACAGCTCTGGGGCTACTGTGCTATGAGGAAATCCAGATCACACAGAGAGGGCACTTGTAGGTGTTCTAGTTGACAGCTTCAACTGAGATTACAGCCAAAAGCAACCATCGACTGTCAGATTTGTGAGTGGAAAAACCTGCAGATGACTCCTTGCAGATAACCAGCCCCCACTCCGGTTAGTCCCAGCAGGAATTCCAGATAGTTTAGAACAAAGACAAGCTATGGCTGCCAGGCACTGTTCAAACTTCTGACTCATAGAATACATGAGCACAATCAATAGTTCTTAAGTATTGGGTGTTTTATTTTGCAACAGTAGTAACCGGAACAGATAAATCATGTAATGTTGCTGTGCTTCGGATTCCTTATCTGTAAAACAAGCATAGTAACACCTTAAAGACGGTGGTAAGGATTTTAAAATTTATAACAATGCCTAACACTAAACACTCAGTGTCTGTTGTTGTACTACAATAAGAGTTGTTATTACTGTTGATATTATAAATATTATTCATCATCCTCAAAAATCTTGAGATAGGAAGTGAAACATAGGTGTCTGGAGTACCGCCTATAACAATAAGCTACTAAAGATTCCAGTATTATGAATCTTAGCAGAACTTTTCTAAATCTTACTGGAGGCCTTGTTATTACACTTGGGTAAACAAACTATTTTTATGTCTTCCCTTTTGGCTTAAGATAATATGATATCTATGTTTCTACAGAGAAAAAGAGAGTGGGAAACAGAGAGAGGGAGAGACAGACTGAGAGAGATGTTGATTTTCTTTTTTTTTAAATTTAAAGGAAACCAGTTGAAGAATCTAAAAATGATGCAATTATATCAAAAAAAAAAAGAAAAGAAATTGATGGCAGGGAATGAGTAAGCTAAATCATATCTGTTCATAACAGAAACTAAAAAAAAGTTTTAAAGTTATATATCAATATATGGCAGCCGAATTATATTAAAGATGATTTTTACAGAAAGTTATTAGAAATAAACCCTCAATTAAACATTATTTATTGCCTTTAGAAAGACGGAGTGCAAAATGTGCTGGATTGAGAGACCAAGGGAATTACTGCCTGTTATTTTAAGTTCTTGAGTTTTATTTGATTTTTGTATTGTATACTAGTCATTTTAACTAAAAAGTTGAAGATTTTCAATAAAGTGAAAGCCATGGTTATTTGAAAAGATACGGGCCAAAAGCTGCAGAGTCTCAAGGTACACTGTAATCTGATCTAAATTTTCTGTTGGTCAAGTGATGCTTTAGAGAGCAGAAAGAAGCCCTGTTGTTCTTAGGCTAAGGAGTGCTAGTATTTTTACAGAGAACAGGACGCCTCTAAGAAGTTCTCATCAAGTAAAGTAAAATGACATTTCCTGACAATATAAAAGCTCCCTGCAGAAGAATATGGAAGGCTCTCCAGGAATCGTCTTAATGTTTAATCAAAAGAAAAAATGTATTAAAAATCTCTTGGATTAAGGGTACCTTCAATGTCCACAAAATATACAGACACAAACCCATATTAAAAGAATAGACACTGTAATAGTTGCCCCTACAAGCAAGAATCTTTGCAATAGATGCAAAATCTTTAGAGATGCTTAAATTTTCAGAACCTCTGCCATCCTCCAGAAATGGAAATGGGTTTAAAATAAAAGATAATAAAATCTTCTGAATTAGCCGAATTTTGTGGGAGTACAGCTATGAAGCATCCAAAACTATGTATATCATTCGTAATCATTTTAAGAAAGCCAGAAAAAGCAATGGAAAGAAAATCAAATTGAATGCGTGGGATTCAAATACGGGAATGCAAATTGGACATACTTGAATGACTCTTAGTATAACAAGCTAATTTAGTATTCCTTATGTAAATAAGTTCAAACAAATTACAGAGCTTGAAAAGAAAATCAAGTTTCATGCCTGCCTGCAAAATATCACATCGAAACCAAAAATGTTTTAAGTGGAATCATCTCACTTTATGCAAAAAGATAAAACCTTTCATGCTTATGTATTCACAAGGTGTACATTATAAGGAACTACATGCCTTACTGATGTTACTGTACACATTAATGAATGAAATGGTATTACTAAAAATTTTGCTACTTTTAAATTCCTTTAATATTTTCTCTTTTGGCACGATAAGACAATGAGATTTTTCAGAACATCTTTCCCACGCCACTACTTTTTACTTTGCCTTTGAGCTGATTTCTACTGTGTTAATTTTACATACAATGTTTCTTGGGTAACACAGCCTAAGACTTCTGAATTTGCAAGATATAAGTGTTAATAAAATAAAATGCTTTTTTGTTTTATATTTTTTTAATAAAGGCAATTTTAAGACAAATAGCGTGTACTAAATAGGCAACAAGTCTTTTACCGTCTGTGTGCCCAGATCCTGTAGCTCCCTTCTAAAGGGATTGTTATGCTGACAGCCAAGCTAGAGACCGCTTATTCTCACCCGCCTTGTCCACAGCTAATTGTGGTAATTGGTAATCAAGTAATGTGGTCATCAAGCAGGCTTGATTACCTAACCCAAGAATCGACAGTCTACAGGCTGATGGGCTACCTTTGAATTTGGTGCCTAAATTCTGCCCAAGAGGATCATACCACTAACTGGACCAGTCAGGTTATCATTGTCTCTATGGAAGTAAGAAGTCAAGCCTTGGAGATATATGTTGTTTAAGTAGCAAGAATAGGAGCCAAAACATCACAAAAAGCTAGTTGAATCTTAATAAAATAGGACATTAGAGTATGGATCAGGAAACAGTAGTTAAGTGAATATTTAAGTCAGTTTCCCCAGAAGCAGACTCTGAAATAACTTTGTGTGCAAATCATTTATTAGGGACTCAGTCCTAACAGACACTAATAAGGGGCAAGGAAATCAGGGCAGTGGAGAGGAAGATAATCAAAGATATGAACTCAGGCAAAGTATCAAGCAGGTTTGCATGGGTCTGAAGGGGTTCCAGGACATGGGAATTTCAATGCTAATTGGAAAAGCTGTGGGCAAACTGGGATGAGTTGGTCACCCAGCTTCAGACTGCTCTTGCAGGAAACTCAGGAATGTAAATTGGGTCTCAGAGTTACCTAATGGGAGGCAATGGAGTTAAGGCTCTTCTAATCTCAGGACAGTTGGTCATTTTTTAAAGGAGTATCTTGAAGGAACTAATTTTCTAGGGATTTAGGAATCCAGTATATGAGCAAAGAAAAGATCCAGTAGCCCAAGGATACTGAAACATGTGTTTGCAAATTCTGGCTATTAGATGTGGACAACATTGTCAAAGGAAAAGAAGGAGGTGACAAACAAATTAAAAAAAAAAAAAAAGCAAATAAAATAACTCCTAAGGGATATGGTGGATATGGGTAGGTATGGGTAGATACGGGTAATCTGTCTCCAGACCTAGTTACATCTCTATTTGGAGATTTCCGGTTGTCAAAATAGATTCTAATCAAGGCTTCACTGTTCCTGAATTCCCAACGGTATTCTAGAGATGTTTGCCTTCCCTATTTGTATATGTGTTTTTTCCAGTATACCTCCTAAATATAACCTGAAAGAATCTCTGTTTGTTGTAAGGTGACGGATCTAATTAGCATGCAATATTTATTTGTGAGTACAAATCAACAAGGCAGAGACAGGAAGCCCCACAGATATATGAACAATGAATACGATCATGCAATTCACAGAAGGAAAGCCCAATTGGCCCATATAGTTTTTGAAAATATGGTCTGAAAAAAGTACTCAAATTTACTGTTATTTGGAAAGATGTAAATTAAAATTCAAATGAATGTAAAAATGATTAATTTGGACATGAGCAGGGCAGGAGAGGGCTCTCTACCCCCAAAGTATGTCAGGTGACCATCAGGTGATGCTCAGGAGGTTGTTAGACTGTCTCTCTAAAATAATAATTGATTGCAACTGGCACCAGAGAGAGAAAGGCAGTCTCCCTACAGAGAGAAAACACCTCAAGCTGGTGATCAGCAGCTTCTCAATAAAATCTCAGGAGTTGGGTGAGCAGGCTCAAGTATGCACAGTAAGAGGCAAAAATGGCCGAGTTTAATGACCTTCCTCTAAGAATGCTCAACTGGTAAGGGAAAAACACCTCAAGCAAGCATGTGCACAGCGTCAGTAAACACACTGCATGCAGCCCCTCCCAATTGCTGGTGGCCACCATGCATGAGGACAGTCCACTCCAAGGGAAAAATCAAGGGAGGAGAAATGGAAACCTCGAACTATGCATATGCATAAATCCCAAGTCAAAGGCCAAACAGCACACTTGGATCTCCCAAGTTGCCCACTTGCCCCTCTTCCAAGTGTATTTTACTTCCTTTCATTTCTGCTCAAAAACTTTTTAATAAACTTTTACTCTTGGTCTAAAACTTGCCTTGGGCTCTCACTCTGCCTTATGCACCTCTGCTGAATTCTTTCCTCTGAAGAGGCAAGGATCAAGTTTGCTTCAGACCCGTTGGACTTGCTGCTGCTAACAGGATGGATTGATTGCCCTAATTGGGAATGAAGACTCTGTCACTGGTCAGCTATCTACTACAAAAATTTCAATGATTTTTATTTCCAAAACTAGAGGATTTGCTAAGTAGCTTGATATATATATATATATATATATATATATATATATATATATATAATGGATTTTCATTGGTAAAATTAATAGTATCATGATCTTTCTCATCCTTGCACAAATGGCATTAAGAGTTTAGTGAGTCAAGGAGATTGTACCCTTTGGTTGTGGTATCTAATACTTGATCCTTAAAATGTCTTTCATCCTTTCACCAGTTCTCAGAGGATTTTGAGTTTTTTTATTTTAATGGATGATGGGCCATAGTCTTCCATTAAAATGTTGTTCTGTTTTTCCAAAGTAGATTTTTAAAATAAAATATTTTTGAAGCACTGAACAAAACAGGAAGTTTGGATTTTCATTGAGTTATACAAAATATTACATGACCTCTTTGTTGTTGTTTGCTGATGAATGTGTAGCAGAATGTGCCATGAGATTTGTATTCATAAAAACTTAATGACAAGAGTGTAGAAAAGCAGTTGATCCTAATCTGCATTAAACTATTGCAGGTTTTGAGTTCTGGGCCAAGGTGAAAGGCCAGTTCAGTGGTCTGTAAGCACTTTGCTTATAATCCCCTAAATGACTATGTATAAACTATGTTCTCTCACAAACATTAGTTAACTTTCAAAAGTTGTATTTATTTCAATGAGACAGAATTTCTAGATTTTTCTAAATATTGGCATCATAAAATAAATCATTATACTCTCCAATGTATCCAATGGAAATTAAGTAGTTTAAAATTATGCACTTGATGGAATTAGAACAGAATATCAACATCTGTGAAAAAGGCATATCCTAATTAAACTACTCTGGTTTTATAAAATTCAGGGGCAAATTTTTTTTAGATAAGGCTCAGAACATTTTGTTTGAAACTGTAATAGAAGTTCTGCCTTGAAGAGTGCAACCGAAAGA
Organism: Cacajao melanocephalus; assembly: GCA_963573385.1. NCBI lineage: Eukaryota > Metazoa > Chordata > Mammalia > Primates > Pitheciidae > Cacajao > Cacajao melanocephalus. Next base: position 64,514 of record CAUYLG010039026.1, read on the forward strand.
TCTTCATTGAAATAAATGGCAAACCAAGGAATGACACTGGTCCACTGGTAATTTTTAAGCTTACCAAATGTATAGTGATTATTTTAATAAATACATTATTGACAGCAGACTTCAAAGCTTGTTTTTATTTTGTAATGTAACAAATACATGGTGTCAAATCTGCTAACATTCCATTGGCCAAGACAAGTCATATGCCAGACCCCAAAATCCAGAAGCAAGGAAATATACTCTTCCTCAAGGAGAAAAATAGAGAAGTCATGTAGCAAAGGGCAGGATACAGGCAGACGTAAAGAACTGGGGCATTTCTGCAGTTAAAGAGCTAATAGGCTCTTGCACTGTTCTGAATGGAGCAAGCATAAAGAGACCAAATGCCTTTTATTTCCAAGTTTTAAGATAATTATTTCCAATCAAATGAAAAATGAACCAACACTTTGATGAAGTAACTCATTCAAATTCTGTGGTGAGGAGCAAGACATGGTTTAAGAGGCTAAAATACCTTAAAGAAAACTCTTTTTTTTGTAACCAGAAAATAAAATAAAATATTATTATTTAATCTCTAAGAACAAATTTTTAAATTACTCTTATAAAAAAACTATCAATTTGGCATTTATTAAATATTGAATTAATTTTCTCACAATTCTTCTCATTTTATTTTTTAGATTGCATTGTGAAAATGAGAAAAGCACTGGCTACTAGATTAAGCATTTGTAATAGTCTATGTAACCGTGATAAGAGTTAACAAACTAAAAATAAAAATAGGCTACGATTGAAAATGTTTATATTGTGTTTGGATTTTTGCTTTGCGTTCTTTTTATTTTAGTGTTCTTGTTTACTTAGTTAATCGAAATAAATTCTGTGCTTGTTTCTCAAGGCATACAATAGTTTTGATTACCCCAAACAGAGTTTTGATTACCCCAAACAGAGACATTTCATGGTTGAAGTAACTCCTTTGAAGCATATTATTTGAAATACTAGACAGTATCTGGAAAAGAATAATACCTTTCTAATCTGCTTCTGGGAACCTCCTGTGAACCATCGTGCTGCTTCAGGCAGAAAACATCTGTAGTTGTTCCTGATGATTCATACACCATCTGAGCTCCTTAACAGCGGCAATGACTTCCAGTTCTTCCTTCCCAAAGGTTTTTCTGTAGTTTTGTAATCTTCTGATTCTCTGTGTCACACTCCTCCTTGCCTGAAATGTTTGGAGTAGTTTCTGTACTCCCGTGAAACTCTGGCTGATGCCGTCAGTATTTGCTACTAGAAGTAGAGCTAGGTCCATCAGAAAGCTTCTCTGACAACCCTAAAATAATATCTTGACGCTTGTGCCCCAAGGACATTGTTTACCAAAGCAACCCTAATTTTATCTTGGTACTTACAAAATTACAGTGCAAGTTGAATGTACAGTCTTATCAGATTTCCTTTATGAAAATTAGGACATGGTCGGGAAAAGTGTGGTCCTGAAAAACTGAACTTGAGTAACATGGATGGATTCCGAATAATTTGTTTATCCTTATGCTTTGGGTTCTGTTGTGCCTGTCCAGAAGGAATAGGCTGGCTTCTTTGGTCTTAGGGTTAGATTCCTTCTCTTGGAAACCTTTTATTACGTTGATTTGAGGCATTTATCCTATTCTTCAAAATGTGCTTTCCATACTTCTTGCTGTCTCTAGACCCATAACTAGAGTTGGATCTCAGCATGCTGCATGGAAACAAGGAGAAAGTATGTAAAATCATTAAGATCCCAAACTATAAAACCACCATAGAAAAACAGAGAAGATACTTCAAGCCATCAGTCTAGCAAAGATTTTACGGCTAAAACCTCAAAAGCACAGACAACCATAACAAAATAGATAAATCAGATTATATTAAACTAAAAAGCTTCTACACAGCATTGGAAACAATCAACAGAGTGAAGGGATACCTCTTGAATGGGATAAAATGTTTGCAAACTCTTCATCTGACAAGAGACTAATATCCGGAATACACAAGGAACTCAAGCAAACCAACAATTTTAAAAATCCCATTAAAAAGCAGGCAAAGGAATAGACATTTCTCAAAAGGAGACATACAAATGGCCAACAGGTCTATGAAAAATTGCTCAACATCACTAATCAGGGAAATGTAAATCAAAACCACAATAAGATATCACCTTACTGCAGTTAGAATGGCTGTTATTAAAAAGACAAAACATAACCGATGCTGGCAAGGTTGGAGAGGAAGGTAAACTCTTATACACTGTTGGGGATGTCAACTAGGGCAGCCACTATGAAAAACACCGTGAAGGTTTCTTAAAACTGAAAATGGAACCACTACATGATCCAGCAATCCTACCACTGGGTATTTTTCTAAGGGAAAATAAATTTCTACATTAAAGGGCTACCTGCACTTACATGCTTACTGCAGCACTATTCACAATAGTAAAGATATGAAATCAATCTGTATCGTCTATAGACACACAAATGGATAAAGAAAATGTGGCATATATGCACAATGGTATTCTCTTTGGCAATAAACAAAGAATGAAATTATGCCATTTGCAGCAACATGGATAGAACTGGAGGGCATCATTAAGTGAAATAAACCAGGCACAGAAAGACAGATACAGTGTGTTCTCACTCACACGTGGAAGCTAAAAGGGTTGATCTCATGGAGATAGAGACTAGAATGATAGATACCAGAGGGTGTGAATGGTGGGTGGGTGGGAAGGGGGATAAAAAGAGGTTGGTTAGTGGGTGCAAACACAGAGTTAGATAGAAGAAAGTTCCAATATTCTCTAGTAGAGTAGAATGACTGTAGTTAGCAACAATGTATTGGATATAACAAAGTAGCTAGAACACTGGAAATGTTCCCAATATATAGAAATGATAAACACTCAAGGTAATGAATACCCCAAATACCTGATTAGTACACATTCTATGCATGCAACAAATACTCACATGTACCCCACAAATATATAAAATATTTTGTAGCAATTTTAAAAGGTATGTGAAAGTAAAAGGAAGAGATAGCATGAATACCAAAATAGTTACAATATATTTGTAATTTGTTTTAATTCAAACCAGAGGAATACTGGTGGGAATGGATTCTAAGGGTGCTAAACTGGGAAGGAACTCATCTAACATTCTGGCAGGCAGAAGGTATTAACAGACAGCATTCATCAGAAGTTATTTCTTTAATGTGCAAGGTCAAGCAGCTAAGAGTAGTTCCGATAGTGAACTGTTTGATGGAAATCTGGACTGAACAGGGTCCTATATTAGTGAACTTGAGATTCTAGAACTTTGTGTATTCCAAAAAAAAAGTCAAAAGAAAAAAGGGGATAGAAATGCTGGAGTAGGGGGCTGGGCACAGCGGCTCATCCCTGTGATCCCAGCACTTTGAGGCCGAGGTGGGTGGATCACGAGATCAAAGATCGACACCATCCTGGCCAACATGGTGAAACACTGTCTCTACTAAAAATACAAAAATTAGCTGGGCGTGGTGGCACGTGCCTGTAGTCCCAGGTATTCAGGAGGCTGAGGCAGGAGAATTGCCTGAATACAGGAGGCGGAGGTTGCAGTGAGCCAAGGTTGCCCCATGGCACTCCAGCCTGGCGCCTGGCAACGGAACAAGACTCTGTATCAAAAAAAAAAAAAATGCTGGAGTAGCTTTTTTTATGTGGATCTTGTTAACCCAACGCCTGCTATACACCCTAAGAAGTCTCAGAATATATATCCTCTGCAGCACTAAGACGTATAGTGGAGAAGGGAGCTCTACTGCCTTCGGAAAGCTCTAAAGTAATTCTTTGAAGGTCAGGAATGATGGTAGATATGATTCAATAAAACATACTCCTTGATTTTATTGGGGCAAAGTAGAATCTGAAAGAAGCAGAGGCCAAGTGACAGCACTTAATTTCTAGATACAAGGTGGTCTCTGATTCTGGAATAGGCATCAAAGTTGGAGTAATAACCAGAATGATGTAACTTGTAGAGATCTTTAGAGGCAGCTAACTGCTGATGTCAATTAAATTGATGTTCAGCCTACAGAAATCTCACTGGACCTCTAAAATAAATACACATAACTCTAGGTTTTTAAACAGTGACCAGATATGTGTCACTGCAGTTACCCCTAAATCAGTTTCCAGACCTGAGCCAGTTCACAGATCTGAAGCCACTTGAAAGGAAAGATTAATATTATTGAGGGAAGGTCATGCAAAAGCTCAAGTACCAGCTGTGAATCTCCCTCTAATCTCCCTGAAGGGACCTGTAGCCACTCTCTCATGGTGACTCAGCACCAGGGAAAGAGAAACACTCAACACTCGTTCTAAGATAAAGCTAATATCTGAAGATCCAAAATATCATACTGCTCCATTAGTTAAAGGAACGGCTTACTGGAAACGCTTCCAACACCTAGAAATTATAAACATTCAGGGAATAAATGTTTCGCCCAAGTCTGTTTCACTGTAGGCCCATTTAGTCTGAGAGTCAACCTTCTGCTGGTTTTGAAATCTGCAGTCTGGCAGAGACATATTCTTCAATTTGCAGAATCCCCATCTTAGCTCTCTGAATGTGGATTGAAGGCTACGGTGGTAGGAAAGGTAAACAGGAAGCCCTGGAATTGGCCTTCTTTTCCAACCAATCAATCAAAAGTAATACTGCATTCCTGAGGGAATGGTAAAGGGCACTGCTTTTACCCAGGACCAGAAGAATGCAGGGATAGTGATTCCTTTAGTTAATCTTTATTTAACTTACCTATTTATTCTGTGTAGAAGACAGATTTATCTTGGAAAATAAAATGATATATTGTAGACATTTCAAGTGGTACCTTAAACTGAAACTGTTGTTTCAGATATGATCTCGTTATGAAATGAAATCCACAGAGCTCATGGCTTGTAGCTATTGATCACTAAGAGCCTTTTTTCTTCTGCATACTGATTACCAAAGACAATTGGATCAGTTTATTTGCACGTGACAGAGAGAGTACCTTACCTTCTCTGTCCTAACTTAGGGCTACATGATCTTGTTCTCTCATAACCTAGAGCACAAAATAATTAGTAGATGTTCTTACAATACCACTGTATTTAGACCCAGTGAACACTGACCACCATATTTACACCTAGTGAACAGGAAATAGCAAATATCTTAGATGTTCTAGTAAGACATATGCATACTAAGGAGTAGGAGGTATATCGCCATGAATATTAATGAGCTTCCCATCTCAGGAAAGTGTCTAGAGGTCCAATGTCCTAGATATATTAAGATGTTCACTTCAAACATAAAGATATATTGTTGTATCTTGTAACTCTTACCACTAAGAGAAAAGACATTATATTTGGTTGATCTCTGTGTATTTTGGAGGCAACATGTAAAACAAATGAGTTTGTTTCTCCAAGCCAATTACTAAGTACCTATAAGGCCACCAGTTTTGGATGGGTGCAGAGCAAGAAAAGACCACAGTTACATGCCATTTGCAACTTGACTTAATGACCCAGTAGACACCATGGGGCTCAAAGTATCTGTGGCATGTAGGTTGGTTATATGAGGCTTCTGACAAGACTTGATAAAGACCAATACACAAATGCAAGAGCCATACTTCTGCAAACAGCGAATTTCTTTGAGGAAGCCTCTGGCTTGCTACTCATTCCTGGTAGAAATCTTGATAATCTTATAAACATGAATTGTTGTCTGACTTTCCAAGTGGTTAAGCTGAGGGTATAAAGCAGCACACTATTATCAAAGTGAAATATTTCACGCAAAATTGGGCTCAAGCAAGTTTTGGAAGCAAAAGGAGAGCTACCTGAGTAGGTGCTTCTTATTTCCATGGCAACTACTCTACTCAAACTGCAAGTCACTGTCTCAACATCCTAAACAAAGACCTCATTGGGAATTTCTTATGATCAGTTGACTGAAGAAAAAAACATAGGCAGTATATTAATATCAAATGGAAGTGGACTGCTGTTGCACTACTTCAGCCCCTGAAAGTTAGTGAGAGTGGAAAATCCTCCAGTGGGCAACGCTCCAGTGATGCGTTTATTCACCTTTCATGGAGTAAAAGGGATTACGATTTCTGTATACTGATTTGGGCTAATAATTTTTCTTATGATCTCTTAGGAATAAAAAGATTAGAGAATTGGTGACATGGAGGTCTGTAAACAAACTGTTCAAAATGGGTGAAAAGTTTGAGTACAGGCACATCTCACTTTATTATTCATCACCTTGTTGAGCTTCAGCAATATTTTACAAATTGAAGTTCTGCTCCCACAAGTATATCAGTACTACTTTTCAAACAGCGTGTGCTCACTTTGTGTCTCTGTGTCATATTTTGGTAATTCTCACAGTATTTCAAACTTTTAAATGATTATTTTATATTTAATGGTGATCTGTGATCAGGCATCTTTGATGTTACTATTGAATTGTTTTGGGGCACCACAAGCTGAGCCCATATAAGACAGCAGATTCGATCGATAAATATTGTGTGTGTTCTGACTGCTCCACTGATCAGCCATTCCACCATCTCTCTTCCTCTCCTCAGGCCTCCTTATTCCTTGAGACACACAGTATTGATATTAGCCCAATAAATAAACCTACAATGGCTTCTAAGTGTTCAAGTGAAAGGAAGAGTTGTACATATCTCAGTTTAAATCAAAGGCTAAAAACGAGTAAGCTTAGTGAGAAAGACACGTCGAAAGCTCAAACAGGCTGAAAGCTAGGCCTCTTGTGCCAAACAGTTAGCTAAGCTGTGAGTGCAAAGGAAAAGTTGTTGAAGGAAATTAAACGCGCTACAGCAGTGAATACACAGCTTTATTGCTGATATGGAGAAAGTTTTAATGGTCTAGACAGAAGATCAAACCAGCCTCGACATTCTCTTAAGCCAAAACCTAATCCAGAACAAGGCCCTAACTCTTGAATTCCATGAAAGCTGTGAGTGGTAAGAAAGTTGCAGAAGAGTTGGAAGGTAGCAAAGATTAGTTCATGAGGATTAAGGAAATGAGCCATCTCCACAACACAGAAGTGCAAGGTGAAGTAGCAAGTGCTAATAGAGAAGCTGAAGCAAGTTATAGGAAAGACCTAGCCATCATCATTCATGAAGGTGGCTGCATTAGACTATAGATTTACCATGTAGATGAAGCAGCTCTACTGGAAGAAAATACCATCTAGGACTTTCATAGCTAGAAGAAAAGTCAAGCCTGGCTTCAAAGCCTCAAAGGACAAACTGGCCCTCTTGTTAGAGGCTAATGCAGCTGGTGACTTTAAGGTGGAGCCAATGTGCATTTACCATTCAAAAAATCCCAAGGCCCTTAAGAATTATGTTAAGTTGACTCTGCCCATGCTCTATAAATGGATCAGCGAAGCCAGGATGATGGCACATCTCTTCATAGCATGGTTTACTAAAGATTTCAAGCCCACCATTGAGACCTACTGCTCAGAAAAACAAAAAAGATTTATTTCAAAATATCACTGCTCATTGACAATGGACCTGGTCACACAAGAACTCTGACGAGCACGCATAAGGAGATTAATGCCTTTTTATGCCTGCAAACACACCATTCATTCTGTAACCCATTGATTGACAAGTAATTTTGATTTTAATGTTGTATTGTTTAAGAGACATATTTTGGAGGGTTATGGCTGCCATAGATAGTGATTCCTCTGATGGCTCTGGGCAAAGTAAACTGAAAACTTCTAAAAAAGATTCACCACTATAGGTGTCTTAAACACTTATGATTCGAGGAGGTTTAAAAAAAATCAACATTAACAGGAATTTTGAAGAAGTTGACTCCAACTCCAATTTTGAAGAAGTTGAAGATTTTATTGGAGGAAGTAACTTCAGGTGTAGAAATAGCAAGAGAATTAGCATCAGGACTGGAGCCTGAAGATGTGACTGAATTGCCACAATCTCATGATAAAACTTGAATGGATGAGGAGTTGCTTCTTATGAATGAGCAACATGGTTTCTTGAGATGGAATTAACTTCTGGTTAAGATGGTATGAACATTGTTGAAATGATAAGAAAATATTTTAAGTATTTCATAAATTTAGTTGCTAAACAGCAGTGGGGTTTGAGAGGATTGACTGCAATTTGGAAACAAATTCTACCATAGATGAAGTTCAATCCTGTAACATGAATTGAACACTACAGAGAAATCTTTCATGGAACGAAGAGTCAATCAATGAGGCAAACGTCATTGTTGCCTTATTTTAAGAAATTGGCACAGCTGCTTTAGGCTTCAGCAACGACCACCCTGATCAGTCAGGAGAAGCATCCGTCAACATTGAGGCAAGGCCTTCCACCAGCAAAAAGACTATGAATTCTTAATTCTCAAATGATCATTAGTATTTTTGATCATAATATATTTTTATGTTCAATTTTTTAGACAGAATGCCATTTCACACTTACTAGACTACAATATAGTGTAAATATAAAGTTTTATAGGCACTGGCAAGCCAAAAATCTTGTGTGACTCACTTTAATGTGATATTTGCTTTATTGTGGTGGTCTGGAGCCAAATGCACCGTATCTAAGGTATGCCTATGTTTTTGCTTTAAATGAAACCTCTCTGTAAAAGCCAGGACTGCTAACAATCCGAGAACATTAGCCAGTCCTTCTTCAGCCACCACAGTGTTTGCCCAAAGGACTCCTGAATAAGCGGCTGTGGCAGCCAGGATGAAGGTTATGCATGAGCCCAGCAAGTTAAACTCACCTTCATCATGGCTGATCTGACTATTTTTACTACGGAATGCCTAAGCTTGCAACAGCAGACACTAACACCTTTGCTAGGGCATCATATGCAGAGATGACCAATGGGCCACCTTTATTCAGTATGGTTGTTTTGAACCCATCATGGAATGAGTTGATATTTGTGCTCAGTGGAATATGCATAATTATTCTGTATCTGGATTTGTCTTCTCTGTTTAGATTCCTGTGTCAGCATTACCACCCATTTGACTGAGGAATTCCTTTTACATAAGAAATAAGTGATGCACTATCCTGACCCCATGAGATTGACGGTAGTATCGTGAATCTCCTTACCCTAAAGCAACATGCCTAATATTGCAGTTGAATGTCTTATTGAAGATTCAATGATTGCATTGGTCAGGATAGGGTGCTCTCCTACAAGATGCAGTGCATGCAGTGAACCAGTTCTGATATCTATGGCTGATTCCCTCAGAGGTAAGTCAGGTTCAGGAAAAAAGGGTCGAAGTAGAAAGGTATGAATCATCTGAACACTTTGTGCTTTCTATATCTGAAATATTAGGTTCTGCTCATATGAAGATCTTGTTTCCTGAAGGATTAATGCTTGCATCAGAAGACCAAACAATGGTTCAGTTTAACTGGAAGCTGAGACTGTGACCTGGCCATTTGGACTATTTTTGCCACCACACAAACACTGGGGTTATTGATCTTGATTAACAAGGGGGGAATTGGGTTGTTTCTACGCAACAGAGACAGAGAGAAGTTCATCTGGAACATATAGTATGTATTAGATGACATAGAATTGGTGATAGACTATGTAATAAAAAAACATATAAGGTGTATCACATATGACTATGTATTGATAGCTCCATAATACTTATTGACTCTTTATGCTGTGCATTAGGGAATGTCTTACATGTTTATTATCTCCTTTAACTTTTCAAAATCAGCCAGAAATAGATATTTCCAATTTTTGTTTTCTGTTTAGCAGAAGAGGACACTGAAACTCAGAGAAGTTGAGTAACTTACTCAAGGTCACAAAGTTACATCATGGAAGAGTCAGGGTTTGAGCACAGGGCTCTGATTCTAAAGCTCAAATTCATTTAATAAATTTTAAAAAACAAAGTATCACTATTTAAGACACACAAAGACAGTGGCAACTTGCAACTTTTTGTTGACATTCCAGCTATAAAGAAAAGTAGAAATATAAAACAAGTACTTAAAACCAAGAGATTATAAAACTATAATTTTATATATATAATCATGGAAATTATAAAAAGACAAACATAAGGAAAACAGTGGATTTAAATCTATCGAGACGATGGCAGAAATTAACAAATCAGAACCAAACATGACATAAATCTAAGATCTGGTTCTGTGAGTGAAAAAAATTTGATAAATTTAAATCTAGTTTTGACAAGCATCAAGAAAAGTTATGAAATTGCCCAGTGATTTAAAAACAAAACAGTTGGTGAAAGAGCAACAGGTGCAATATAATCTGTACAGTATTATTTCTGTTCATTGATTACAATTCTTCCATCTCTGACATTGATTTACAGCCTTGCTTATTACCTTCCTTCTGATCTTTCCCTCTCTAAAATATAATTTAATTCATTTTTCTTGCAAAAATATATTTTCTTCTATTTACTGCCATAAATGTTCAACAATAAGAATATTCTAAACTTTTAAAAAATTTATTTATTATGTTAAGTTCTGGGGTACATGTGCAGATTGTGCATGTTTGTTACATAGGTATACATGTGTCATGGAGAATATTCTAAACTTAAAGGGAACGTTAGTAATTCATGCTGTCTTTGAAACACACAGAAGAAATTCTGTCTTGTAAGATCTCTTGGCCCCCTGAAAGAGTAGTATTAGTGAGGGAAGGCGTTTTCTCTCTGGGTCCACAAGGGGGCGTAGTTTTAAGGGCAAGAATTTCCCAGCACCATGCCTCCCATCCCATCTCTCTCCATTCAGGAGATTTAAGGGTTTGTGTTTAAATTCTGCGGGCGCAGGAAGAAACTAAGAGTCAGTTACCCCAGCGGAAGTTCTAAGGAACTCCTTTCATCGGCCAGGGGTCTTAGAGAAGGTGGGAGTTTCTCCCAGATTAAAAGCGCCCTTCTTACACATCCCTTCAGACTCCATGTTTGGGTCCCCTTCCACCAACATTCTCTTCGTGGAAGCCATCTTTCTCTCTTAGATTTCCCCTCTGGGGTCCCCTTCTACACTCTCCCGTGGAAGCCTGTCTTCCCCTCCTAAACTCTGTCTCTCTCTGTTCCCTTCCACTCAGTGTGGAAGCTGCTTTCCTCTCCTGGATTCCATCTTTCTGGATGCTCTCACTCAGTGTGAGAGGGGCTTTCCTTCTCTGGTTTTCCCCTTCTGGGGACCCTTCTTACTCAGTGTGAGAGCAGCTTTTCTTTTTCTCACTCAGTGTGAGCATTAGCTGTTTTTCTCTCCTTCTCCTGTTTCTCTCTCTCTTTAAATAAATCGCTTTCTACAAAAAAAAAAAAAAGAAGAAGAAGAAAAGAAGCAGCAAGCTTCAGGTGTGGAAACAAATGGCAATGACAAGGGATAGAGGAAGCTTAGGGCCTGCTCCCCAAAACCTTCTCTATCTCCCATCCCCTAGGAACTGAGCACCCCAGGGAGCTGGTAGAATGGGGATCTGGAAACATGTCCCATGCCCATAGCCTAGAAAACAGCCTAATTTATTCTTCCCTTTGCACGTGAAACAGAGGCCTAGACAGAATGTCTATGTGTAGAGTCCACCAGAAGCCAACCCTGAGACAACGATTCAAGTCTTTAGGAAATAAACAGGAAATACTCTAAGTGGGGTGGATATGTGGGAGAGGGAAGGGAAGGAAGTCAGCAAAGAGTTTATTGAGAAGCAGGTTTCCACAGTGGGCAGCTGGAGCTCAATCCCCTGGGTGAACACTAGAGGTAAGTGTAGAGCACAAACCTCAATCATCCCACACAAAGGTGAGAGAGCTGGGGTATTTATCCATTAACTCCCCTTGACTGCCACAGAGGTGCTGAGCTCTGCCCAAACCTGACCAGCCCCTCCACCTGCATTTGGTTTTTCAACTAATTGGTCTGTATGTGTCTGAGGCTGGTTAATCCACTGGGTACAAAAAGCATAGCACATCAGGCCTGCAGCTAATGACAACATTTAGGGGAAAGAAAATACACACATGATCCGGGCGCGGTGGCTCACGCCTGTAATCCTAGCACTTTGGGAGGCTGAGGTGGGCGGATCACCTGAGGTTAGGAGTTCAAGACCAGCCTGACCAATATGGTGAAACCCCGTCTTGAAAAAAAAAAAAAAAGAAAAGAAAAAAGAAATAATTTTTAAAGTAAAAAAAGAAAATACACACATGGCCAGGTGCAGTGGCTCACACCTATAATCCCAGCACTTTGGGAGGCCAAAGAGGAAGGATCACTTGTGGCCAGGAGTTTGAGACTACCCTCGGCAACATAGCAAGATCCTGTCTCTACAAAAAAGTTTAAAAGCTAGCTGGGTGTGGCCTGGGTGTGGCAGTGCAGCATATAGGCCTAGCTACTCAGGAGGCTGAGGCAGGAGGATTGCTTGAACCCAGGAGTTCAAGGCTGCAGTGAGCTATGATCACACCAATGTACCTCAGCCTGGGTGACAGAGGGAGATCATTTCTCTAAAACTAACAAGGCCAAGCATGGTGGCTCACACCTATAATCATAGCCACTTGGGATGCCCAAGGTGGGAAGATCACTTGAACCCAGAAGTTTGAGAATAGTCTGGGCAACACGATGAGACCCTATCTCTACAAATAAATAGAAAAATTACCCAGATATAGTGGCACATGCCTGTAGTTCCAGTTGCTTGGGAGGCTGAGGCAGGAGCATCACTTGAGCCCAGGGTTGAGGCTGCAGTGAGCTGTGGCAGTGCTACTGCACTCCAGCCTGAGCAACAGAGCAAGAAAAATTTAAAAATAATAATAATAAAGTAAATAAAAATGACATGAAAAATAATAAATTTTTTAAAAAGAAAAGAAAATGTATACATACAGGCTTCAAAATCTGTAGAGCAACTAGCAAAATCCATGAGAATAAGCATACGAACATCATCGTGAAACTTAGAATTCATAACCATTCCATTATATACAATTTGCAGATAATCTTTTCTCACTTATGAAGATTTCTGACTGCAAAGAAAGAATCATAGCCAATGGTGAATTAAATAGGCTACATGCAGGCAAACAAAGACAAAGGAAAAGTACAAAAACTCAAAAAGATTTATAAAAAATAATAACAATAAATATTTATGTGGTATATGGGTATCTTATGGGCGGGGCTAAGAGCTGCTCTCACCCCATGTCAGACCCCAGCTCCTCTGAGACTCTGAAGTAACCCAATGGGACCCTGCTGCCTGTGCCCTCAACTTGCAAAGAGGTATTGTCTTGACCCCTGACGTCTTTCCTCACTGTCAACAGCTGCCTCAAAGGCACTCTCTCAGGGATCTCATAGGGAGGAGGACACACTCCACCTTTTTACAGATTGATGCCCCTCAAACACACAAGAAAAATGCTGTTCATTTTCTTTTCTCCAAGAAAAATGAACAGTACCTACAAGAACTGTATACCAACAGTTGCATAATGAGTATACCAATATATGCATAACGAGAGTCCCAGAAGGAGAGAAGTAAAAGGATCAGAAAGAATATCTGATGAGGCCGGGTGTGGTGGCTGACGCCTGTAATCCCAGCACTTTGGGATGCTGAGGCAGGCAGATCACCTGAGGTCAGGAGTTTGAGACCAGCCTGGCCAACATGTTAAAACCCCATCTGTACTAAAAATACAAAAATTAGCCAGGTCTGGTGGTGAGCACATGTAATCCCACCTACCTGGGAGGTTGAGGTAGGAGAATCACTTGAACTCGGAAGGCAGAGGCTGTAGTGAGCCATGATCATGCCTCTGCACTCCAGCCTGGGTGACAGAGTAAGACTCTGTCTCAAAAAAACAAAAGAATATTTGATGAAATAATGGCCAAAAACGTCCCAGAATTGATGAAAGACATAAATCTACACATCCAAGAAGCTCAACAAACTCCAAGTAGAATAAAAACAGAGAACCACACCAAGACACATTAAAACCAAACACACACAGCCTCCTCTGTCCAGGCCTCTTGGATACCCCCTCCTATACAGACCTCCATCACCTGACACCTGATCTCCTACCTGAATAGACAAGCATCACTTGATCACTTGGTGGAGCCTGAGTCTGGACAAGGAGGCAGATAAACTAGAACAAACTTCTGAGACTATTAAATTCAAGTTGTGGCAAGTGTTAAAGAAAGGAAACTGAGTGATGTGATAATGACTAGACAGAGGTGCTAGGCAGAAAGGGTCTCCCCAGAAGGTGCCATTGGATCTAAAGGATGAGAGAGAGGTGGCCTCCAAAAAACCACAGCTTCCAGGCAGAAGGAACCATATGGGCAAAGGACCTGAGGCAGAAACAGCTTGATATGAAGAAGAACCAGAAGGAAGACCACAGTGAGTGAATGGGACAGCAAAAGGATGAGGCTGGAAGTCTTTGTTAGACCATGGTGGGAATCTAGATTTTATTCTAGGTGGGGTGAGCAGGCATAGGAACACTATTCAGCAGGATGGTACTGTAATCTGATCTCAGTTTTAAGTCCATTCTGGGTAATATATGGAGAATGAAACATAGGGCTAAGGCAGGTTACATTTTCCCAGATGGTCACAGTATCTCCCACCCTGCATCCACTTGTACAAAGTCACCTTGACATGCCTCCCATGGAGAGAGGTGCAGCCTGTGTCCCCTTTCCTTGAGTCTGGTGGCAGAAGTGACATAGCATGACACCTGAAGCTAGGTCAAAAGAGATGCAACTTCTTCCTTGTTCACTTTTAGAGGTCTGTGTGGCTGTCTAAGAAATCTGACTACCCCAAGGCCACAATGCTGGAAAGAAGCCCAAGCCACATGGAGAGGCCTGTGCAGTTGCCCTAGTCCACAGCCCCAGCAACAGCAGGCGTCAATTGTAAGACCTCTGAGGAAAGACACCTCTGGATGATTCAGGACCCCCCCCCATTTTTTGAGTCACCCCTAGCTTTAGAGTCTTCCCAGCTGAGGTGTAGGGACAGGCACTGTCAACTCTGCCCTGTCCAAACTGAACCACAGCATCTGTGAGCATCACGTAAACCAAAAGGTATCTGAGACAGGTCTCAATCAATTTAGAAAGTTTATTTTCCCAAGGTTAAGGAAGTGCCAGTGACACAGCTTCAGAAGGTACTGAAAAAATATGCCCAACGTAGTCAGGGCCACCACCTTGATTCACACCTATAATCTTAGCTACTTGGGGGGCCATGGTGGGCAGATCACTTGAGCCCAGGAGTTTGAGACCAGTCTGGATAACATGATGAGACTCCAGCTGTACAAAAATAGAAAAAAATAGCCAGGTATGGTGACACATGCCCAAAGTCCCACTTGCTCGAGGCTGAGGCAGGATCATCACTTGAGCCCAAGAGGTTGAGACTGCAGTGAGCTGTAGTGGCACCACTGCACTCCGACTTGGTCCAGTTTTATATATATATATATATATATTGTGTGTGTGTGTATGTATATATTTTTTTCTTTTTTTTTTTTTTTTTTGAGACGGAGTCTCACTCTGTTGACCAGGCTGGAGTGCAGTTGCACGATCTCAGCTTACTGCAACCTCCATCTCCTGGGTTCAAGGGATTCTCCTGCCTCAGCCTCCTGAGTAGCTGGGACTGCACACACGCACCACCATGCCCAGCTAATTTTTGTATTTTTAGTAGAAATGGGGTCACCATGTTGGCCAGGACGGTCTCCATCTCTTGACCTTGTGATCTGCCTGCCTCAGCCTCCCAAAGTGCTGGGATTAGAGGCATTAACCACCATGCCCAGCCTAGTTTTATATATTTTAGGGAGACATGAGAGCAATCAATATATGTAAGATGTACATTGGTTTGGTCTGGGAAGGCGGGCCAACTCAAAGTGGGGAGAGGGCTTCCAGGTTATAGGTAGACAAGAGACAAACAGCTGCATTCTTCTGAGTTTCTGACTAGTCTTTCTGAATATGCAATTTACAGAGATAGTCACTTATGCCTTAGTCTGGCTTAGCGAAACAAACAGGTGAGGAAGCGATCAGATGTATTTGTCTCATGCGAGCAGAGGGACAGTTTTGAGTTCTGTCTGTCTTTTGCCCATAAGGAATTTCCTTGTGGGCAAATTGTGAGAGAGATATGTAGCTTTTTCTTTTCCTTTTTTTTTTTTTTTTTTTAGACAAGAGTCTCGCTTTGTTGACCAGGCTGGAGTGCAGTGGCGCAATCTCAACTCACTGCAACCTCCACCTCCCGTGTTCAAGCAATTCTCCTGCCTCAGCTTCCCAAGTAGCTGGGATTACAGGCGCCACCGCCCCCCGACCATGCCAGGCTATTTTTGTTGTTGTTGTTGTTATAGTTTTAGTAGAGACAGAGTTTCACCATGTTGGCCAGCCTGGTTTTGAACTCCTGACCTCAAGTGATCCACTGCCTTGGCCTCCCAAAGCACTAGGATTACAGGAGTGAGCCACAGTGCCCAGCTAGCTTTTTTATCCTTATAGCTATCTTACTTAGGAATAGAATGGGAGGCAGGTTTGCCCTACACAGTTCCCAGTTTGACTTTTTCCCTTTTGCTCAGTGATTTGGGTGTCTCAAGATTTATTTTCCTTTCACAATCACGACATGGTTGTTTTACATCACTACGTTTGGGGATGGTTTGTCAAACAGCAGTAGTAGTTGGAATTTGGAAGTGAGACTTTAGTGGGGAAAGAGTGGCATGGGGAGAGCCAGGAAGAGGCTCGGGGTGGGGTAGGTAGTGGGGACCGTCATTGAAACAAATGACACTACGGCTTGCGCCAGGTTGAAGCAGTACTTGGGAGGGAGAGAGGGGATATGCTCAGGTTGCGATTTGGAGACAGACCCAAGAGAACTTCCCGGATGCCATCATCCAAGGAGACTCCATCCAGGGCGGGTGGGTGACAAGGAAGACCAGGGCTCCGGCCTGTGCCACGATCGTCACGTCCCATCGAAGCTGGAGCGGATCCGGGCAGCCCGGAGCCCCTATCCCATCCCCTCCCGGCCCCAGGCAACTACATCTCCCAGCATCGCCCGCTCGGGCCGCGGGAAAGGGAAAAAAAAAAAAGTTTGGGCAAAGCATTCCCGGAATGTGCTTCCTGCTGGCGCGGGGCGGGGGGCGGGCGGGGAGAGGCCCGGGCGGGGCGGGGAGGGCGCGGGGCGGCGCGGCCGGAGCCCGGGACGCGCACTCGGCTCGGCCCGGCCCGGGCCGCAGCATGGCCGAGCCGCTACTCAGGAAAACCTTCTCCCGCCTGCGGGGCCGGGAGAAACTTCCCCGGAAAAAGTCGGACGCCAAGGAGCGCGGTGAGCGGGGATCGGTGAGGGAAGAGGGGGCGCCGAGCCCCGCCCAGCCTAGGAGTGGGGTCCCAGGGCCCTGAGGACGGACAGCGGGGAGATCAGGGGGAGTCCCACCCGCACCCCGCTGCAGACGGGGATGCCTCGAGCCAGGGGAGGGTAGGGGTCCTGGAATGAAGGGGCTGGAGGGAGGGGGCACGGACCGTTATGTGCAGCTGGCCGGGGATGCCAGCGCTGTGGGCTCCTTGGGAGGCCCGGGAGGGGGGCCTCGCCCACGACAGGAAATGGGGCCGTGACTGAGTGCCTGGAGGGTGGAGGGGAGGAGGGACTGGGAGGCAGGGACACTGGGCCCCAGTCAGGCTGGGCAAGGGGCATCGGAGCCCTGGAGGCGCAGGATGGGAGATGGGGAGGGGCGTATTCCTGCAAAGGAGAGAGGGGCAGCCAGTCAATCAGAGTAGCTGCCCCCCTCCGCCTCCCACCTACTAACCAGTGACTGCAGCTGCGCCTGCCTTAGCCCCAGGAAACCGTCCCCTTTATACAGATGGGGAAACTGAGACACGGAACAATTGGGTAATGTGCACAGGGCCAGTGATTTTAACAGCTCTTTAGACTATGTTACCAACAGAGACTCTAGTGGGTGGAAACCAGAGGTGACCAGAAGAGGGGTTCAGCAGGGTGGCAAGTAAAGAGCTTAGAGAAACAGTTGTGTGGGATACGGGAACCCAGGAAGGAGTTAAAGGAGGAAGGCTAGACCATTCCTTAGAGGTGACCCTCCCTCTCCCCCCAAGCCCTTCCCAAAGATTCCCAAGGTTCCCAGGGCAGGGAGAAGGGCCAGGGATGCCCAAACACAAACACACACAGGAAACAGCCCAGGACATGAGAGAGGAGGGGGGAAGGGGAAGTCCGAAGGCATTGACGGTGGGGGGTCTGCCCTGGGCTGAAGGACAAGGGCCCATCCTAGGGAATAGAGAACCCAGCTTCTGACTCCTGAGCAAGTAGTGTCTGCTGTAGGCTGTGAACTTTTCCAAAAGGCTCCTGGAAGCCTCCCTGGACATGGAAATCGCATCCCCCCATTTCACAGGACACTAAGGCTCAGAGAGGAAAGCGACTTGCCCAAGGCCACCCAGATGCAGAGCTCCATGCCAGGGTTATTGAGAGGGGAGAGGAACTGGAGACAGGAATGCAGGAAACCTGACTTAGACTTCTGAGGCTGCAGGGACAGAGTCCCCTTTTGGGATGCCAGGGACTGAGCAGGGGGTGCTCTAAACTGGCAAGCGAAATGGATATCCTGTGGCTGCCTACTCCAAACAAAACAGCAGGACCCAAGGAGCAGTGACTTACCAGGGGCAGGTCAGGGCCGCACACAGCACCCCACCCACTGATCAATTGCACAGGGCTGCTCTGCAGGCAGTGAGGGGCTGGGTCTCACTCCCCTTGCTCTCTGCCAGGCCGCCCAGTCCAGCGCCCAGAGCCCAGCCCTCCAGAGCCAGAGCCCCGGGCTCCCGAAGGGTCCCAGGCCGGAGCAGAGGGGCCCCCCAGCCCCGAGGCATCAAGGAGCCCTGCACGGGGAGCCTACCTGCAAAGCCTGGAACCCAGCAGCCGCAGATGGGTGCTAGGTGGGGCCAAGCCAGCTGATGACACCTCTTTAGGGCCTGGGGCACCTGGCAGTGGGGAGCCCGCTGGTGAGATCTGGTATAACCCCATCCCTGAGGAAGACCCCAAACCTCCAGCATCTGAGCCCCCTGGGCCACAGCCAGATTCAGCTGAGCCAGAGGGCCCAGCCCCCCAAGGTAAGAATAAGCTTCACACCCCTCAGGGGAGCACCAGCCTCACACCCCTCCCCCCAGGAGAGCACCGGCCTCACACCCCTCCCCCCCAGGAGAGCACCGGCCTCACACCCCTCCCCCCCTAGAGAGCACAGGCCTCACACCCCTCCCTCCAGGAGAGCACCGGCCTCACATCCCCTCCCCCCCCGGAGAGCACCGGCCTCACACCCCCTCCCCCCCAGGAGAGCACCGGCCTCACACCCCTCCCCCCCGGAGAGCACCGGCCTCACACCCCTCCCCCCCAGGAGAGCACCGGCCTCACACCCCTCCC